>VXBQ01009712.1:389406-405727 GCA_013400175.1 Phainopepla nitens
CGCGGGAGACCCCTGCCCTGCCCTGCCCTGCCCTGCCCTGCCCTGCCACGCCACGCCTGCACCTGCCGGGGCCGCGCCAGGGCCAGCGCCGGCGCTTCCCAAGCCGGTGGATGGTACGGGGAAAGCGTCCGGCACAGGGGTGATGCCTTAGGGGTGGCCTGTAATAATTGCTGTGTTTCTTGAAGTGCGAAGTCGGCAAATATTACCTAACAAAACACAGGCTTGCTTTATGTAGTAAAGCATATTTTCTGCAATGTCAGCAAAAGAGAAAACTCTGAAAATCCATCTAAGCTCAGAAACTATTGAGTATATGTCAGTTTGTTCTGTTCAGAAAGTTCAGTGTTCAGTCTGTTCTCTTCATAAAGTCCAAAAAAGTTCATTCAAGTAGTGTAAGAATTGATAAGCATACACAGAAAACGAAGTTTGTGTCTCTGCCCCTCATTTCTTCTCCCTCCTCACCCATGAATGTAATGCACTTGTGTGGATAGTGTCTGCCAGGAGCTGCTGGCCTCCCGCTGCATCTCCGTGCTTGGCTGGTCACAGGAGCACATTGATTTGCATAGTCATGGGCAACGGCCTGTAGGACACAGCTCTTCCACTGTGCCAGCAATGGCTCGTAGCTGAGCTGTGAGATTGAGGGAATTGTGCCGCGGTCTGCAACATCCCACTTCAACCACTGTCTGTCTGTTTGGCATAGGACATAGGACAGGAATAGGGAGACACAAAAGAAGGAGAGTAACAACCCACCACATGGAAAATAAATAGGGCAGGAGAGAGCCTGGGAAATATCACAGGATGGTGGCAAAAAGGACAGCTCAAACAATACATGTCCTGCTTTGGCAGAGATCCAAATGGTGTCTTCCCCCACAGAGTCCACCAAGCAGCACTTGGTTGTGCCACATTAAAATAAAAGAATCATGACTGTGTCAGGTCTATGAAAGAAAGGGGAGGGGAGCCGAGTTGGAGGCTGAAGGAATTCGTGGTAATATTTCTTTCCTGTTGCATGATCCTCAGAGATTAGAGGTAGCTTTACCATCAAAATAGAGCCATGGGGGTGGCAGCTTGCAACAGCAGGTGAGAAGAAATAGTCTAAGCTGAACAGCTGCCAAGAAAAAGGCCATGGGATCAAACATCCTTGGGAAACAGATATGGCCTCCATTTTCAGTTGAAACAATTCTACTGAGATTTACTTGGGTCAGGTTAATTTAACAAAATATGCTGACATTCAGTTGGATTGGGTTAATTTAACAAAAATATGATTAGTGAGGACACTTTCTATGCTCTTCTGTTAAGCAGTAAGTTTATGGTGGGATTCATGCCTTATTCAGTAGGATGACACTGGAAATGAACCAGACGAAATTATCACAGTGTTTTGGGTAGGCTGCCAAGCACAAGGAACAACTGTTCCCAGAAGTGCTGTAAGAACCCAGCTTCTGCAGCTCTCACTCAGAACCTTAAGTGACATTCTTAGATTTTTTGGGGGGGATGGAAAAGGATAGTAATGAGATATTTTCAAGACAAAGTCTTAAAATCCAGATTTTGGCTGTGACTGGAAAAAGAAAAGTCAAATCAAGTGTGTGTGTGTCTGCATACCCTTGAAACAAAGCATTGCATGGATCTAATGGGAAGCCCATTTCCATTCTGGGACATTTTCACTCCCCAAATCCTTTCCTGTCCATAGGTCAGCATGGGCTCAGAGGCCATCACCCTGGGGCTTCATGTTGAAGCAACTCCGCGTCAGAGAGATATCTCATTTAATACATCATATTTAGTCAGTCAAATATTTGTTTCCATATGTTAGTTACATATCCAAGCTTAAACCCCTGTTTTTGTTGGGTTTTTGTTGTTGTTTGTTTGTTTGTTCGTTTTTTCTAACGCTTACCATTGCTTCCTAACCATACAAACCTGGGGGCAAAAGGAATTGAGGTGACTAATAATTAAGTGTGGCAACATACAATCTCTAGGTTCCTGTTTGCCATGGCACATAACCTTGTGCCATTCTCCCACAGGCACCTGCAATACATGGGGAAAGGTAGATACCTCAATGGCATCCATAACTACCAGCTTGCCCAATACCGCTCCACCCAATACCAGCCATTGTGAACATACTGAGCTTACACAGGAAGAATTGTCTTCAGTGGAAGGAACCAGAACAATTGCCAGCTTGGAGTATGTGTTAGACACCCTTTGCCTCTTTCCTGGGAGTTTGCCTCGTGTTGGGTGTGTTTTCACACACCTCTTGACTGCACAGCTCCATACCTTATTGAACGCTTGGCTAAGTAGGTGCCTTTGTGACAGTACGAAACTCTCTTCTACAGCTGGGTCACTCCTGCCTTTTTGTTTCTCTCCCTACCTCCCCTCTAGAAGGATGGGAAGGTATATAATGCAAGCCCCTTCTTCCCTTTTATACAGAAGCTTTCTCATCCTTTCCAGACACAAAAAAGTTCCCCTCTGCTCCAGAGTGGGGGAAAAAACTCTCGGTTCTCTGGATTTCCTGAGAGTGCCCTGAAAATCAGTATATTGAATTTTGAGAATATGGACATTGTGTATAATACCGATAAGCATTGTCTAAGAATGCTTAGAGACTGGATCCCCTTTGGATGGGAATATTGGAGAGGAATGTGTGAAGGAATATTGGAGAGGAATGTGTGAGGGAATATTGGAGAAGGCATGAAATGGGCACAAAACAATCAACTCACGTCAAAACACCCTGGGGCAGACGTACAAATATAGAAAACACAGATACAAATATACAATCTGGGTAAAAATCCACATGAAAACTCTATGGAACTTCTAGATCTTCTAAATCTACTTCTAGATTTAGGCATTAGCTAAGCAAGAGAGAGCTTTTATAGCCACCCTAACCACATCATCTTAAGTCAGACCTCACAATTAAGCATAAGGCCCAAATCAAAATGAAGACTTTAAGTCACAGGATTAAGATCTGTTCTGATCCAGCACTTACTCTTAACCTGCTTTATTAAGAGGATAGCATTACCAACCATTTACAGGAATTAATAAGGCAGGGGAGGTGATGAAAGAATTCCAATTGCTCAGCAGGTCAGTAGCAGAACCCAGTTTCTGTCTTCTTCCCTGTAACAGTTCCTGTGACTTACTGACCCTTAACCAAACTGTGTCATCCTCATCAAGCCTGCCTTCCCTGTTTTAGAGGGAAGATCCATTTGATTTTCTTGTTATACTTAAAGCTGTAATAACATTTAAACTTGATGTGGATCATTTATGAATTCCAAGTGCTTGCCTGAGTTTGCTCAAGCAGTCCTATTGCTACAAGGCGGCTTTTTCTTAACAGGCTTTGTGCCAAACAATTTTTAGTCAACATAAAACTTCCTAAGCCAGATCACCCTGGAACTGGGAAACATGGAATCTTGTGCCCTAAATCCATCGTTCTTGGTTGCTCATGCAGAATCAAGTCTCAAGGACAGACCTAAACCCCCTGTTTCTCTGAATAGAAAGCTTCATGCAGGTTCGGCAAGGCATAGCTGGAAGAGTTTTGCAGCATCTTTGATGGTTTGTTTGCAGATTTTTTACTAACAAAAATCTATAGTACTAACTCTATACTCTTGACAACTCATAGACTATGCATTTAGTATAGCAGCTAAAAGAAAGGACATTCATTAGACTAGTTAATAGAAAGGATGCCACATTCTGAGACGTGCTGTATGGATTTAAGGAGATTTGCTGTCATATAAGACAGTCAAGAGTCTTTGATTTTCTTTGTCAACTGGAAGAGCTGTAAAAGGAAGAATAACCATATGGTATTACTGAGAATAATTTCTTTTTTAATTGTGCATAACTGAATTAGCAGCTTATTACCCACTGCACATTCTAAAATTTTGGCATTATAATGCCTGAAATGTCAGATTTCAGGAAGAGTGACCAAGGACCTTGGTGAGTTGTAGTTCTGTCTGCACTAAGAGTTACTTCCCCACTACCCACACTGAGCTTACTGAAAACCTGACAGATTGAGGTCACAGTGGACAAGCATCTATTGGCAAAGCCTCTTGAGACATTCTCTGGGTTTCTTATGAAGGGGATAAATGGCGTAAAAGAGCGCAAGGCTTGTGCCTCATTTTTGCTTGTTCCTATGAGAAGCTGCTGCCAAGTTCAGTTGTTTATTGTTCCTACATGAAAAGCTGCTGTTGCCAGGTTCAGTTGTTTGTCGTTTTGCTATTTTTCTTTCAGTAAGCATAGATTGGGTTTTTTTTTTTCCTGCACCAACAAGAGGTTAGGAGCATTCAGGCCTGGAAATAAAACTCATTTAATGATCCTATGGTTACATGCTGGGAGATCTTATCTTTGCAATCATTTTGTCTTCCAGCAGCACTCCCAAGTAGTCCTTGGGATTATCTGACTCTCTGATTGACCATCATGGAGCCTTATGAGGACATGGTAGATTATGAAGAAAAGTATATATGATGAAGTTTTTGAAGGATTATTTTAAAATGTTGTAAGAAAGAAAAACAATCAGACAAGACTTCAGGCTCTTATCTGGTTTGTTCTTACCCATCATAAAATGAGAGAAAAGCTTAAAGGAAGATTATGCTTCTTCTCAATAAGTTTTGAGAAGTCCCAAACACAGTTTGCTTTCAGTTCTCATGAGAGTTGTCTTAGTAACCTCTCTAGAAACACATTCTTCTTCCACAGGAAACTTTCATAGGCAGTGATGCAAAGTGTGCAACAAAAACATAAACAAAACATAACATAATTTGGCATTTACATTTTGTGTACACTGAGACTGACAAATTATTTACAATGGATGGGGAAGGCAAGATTTAGTGGTAGGTAAAATGCAGATAAAATATTACTCAAAGTAAAGGCAGGTTTAAACATGAATGTGACCAGAGAAGGAAAGTCTATGGTAATCATCTTTGTAACTGAAATCCACAATGAATTATTGATTTACCAACAAATAAACAAACAGAAAAAGCACTGAGAGTTTTCTGAATCTATTGAATGAGAACGATCATGTCACAAACCATTGTTTCAAAATGTATGAAATGACTAATGAAGTTCATGACATACTGAATTTGTAGAGATTATACCACATGTGTAAATCAAGCCATGTTTGTCCAAGGCTCAAAGCAAATGGAAACTAGGGCCAAGGCAGCTTTTACGTCTTAAAATGAAATTATGATCTTAATGCTTATGATAAGAAAGTAAAGAGGAAGGGAGTTCCCCTGGTTAAGTAATCTCTATTTCACCTTGATATCTTCCTTTGTGCTTTCTATTTGAAATCTGATTAAATGCAGAGCTGAGTGCCATATACTGCAAGTATCCTCTGCACATCTGGGCAACTTTCTATGGGACCAACTCTTTAGTGACTTTTTTTTCTTTTTTTTTTCTGGTGATGGTTTTTGTTTGGTTTTTTTTTTTTTTCATTTGGTTGGTTTTGCTTTTTAACATTAGAGATGTGTTAAGATGGTGCTGCATGTTAAAACTGCATGTCAAATAACATTAACTAACTTAGTTCATATGCTCCATAGACAGAGCACAGATCTGTGTTTAGAGCAGGTGACAGTGAGAAGGAAGGTGGAAGCAAAACAAATGCCCACTGGTTGATAGAGGGAAAAATAGTTCATAGTCTATGTACAGTTGGTTTTTTTTACTCCAAGTGGTTTTATAACTACATATATTGCTGACATTTGTATTGCTCTGACTCTGGGAATGAGGCTGTAAGAGTTCAAAACCACAAGTAATAAGATATTTCAATATAACTAAGGGTGCCCAAATTTCAGGGCTAAGAGTGCAAAGTTCAATATACAATTAATAGACAGGGTACCTTTTCTTTTCCTGCGATATGATACTGACTCACACCTTTTAAGATCAGTTTTAAGGTCACATTGTTTGACTTTCAGCATAAACTAAGCTCTTGAGTTTCACCTGGTGATTCTCAAATCCAGCATGTAGCATTAGAAAGGCCTTAAACCCCAGTCTCAAGACTGAATAGCAGTGATTCTACCTCCTGATCAGTTCTCTCCAGACCCAAGTGCTCTTTCAGTGTAAGCTTTGAAAGGTGTTTGCATTGACTGGTATTTGTATTTCTCATTCAATTTCAGAAGCTGCATTATCTATAAGGCAATTCACAGTTAAATACTCAGCCAAAATAAAACATCTAGCATGGCTCTTGACTTGGCTAAGTCAGTAATATAAGCTGGGCATTACTGTGCAGTTTGATGCCAGACCATTTTCTCATACTTTTCTCTAATTGAAACAAACAAACAAACAAAAAAGCAGAGGTTACTAGGTAAGGTTCAGAAGTCCCAAATATCACTCTAGTCTATTTTGCCATTCAGTACTAGCTCTTTCAGATACCTTCTCATATTTTGCCTAGTCTGATTTAAGTGCTCTATGCAACAAGGCTCTCCCACTTTGAATATTAGGTTTATTATTATATTTATTTTGTGCTATACAACTGGTTCACCTTAAAGACTGCATCTAATAGTGAGAGAAACCAAAAATATGTAGTATTGGGGATGCATTTTTTTTACTGGTCCACACATTATCTCTCCTACTCTGCATCACTTGTGTCTGCTGCAGACATGAACATTTCCAAGTGCCATTAGGAGATGAAGTTGTTTGTTCTCCCCTCAGACCACAGCTTCCCAAAGCAGTGCAGGCTGCACAGGGAGCTCTCAGCACTGAGTAAGGAGAGAATTCACCAATGGAGATTCTTCACGCAGATAAAGGAGAGTAGTTTGGACGTTACTGTATCATGAGTAAGACACCAAGCTGGAGTCTGAAGTACAAGTATCCACCTGTCTCTTGGGAAATCCTCTGTTTGCTCTGTGATAACAATAATGCTGAAAACAGGCGGGCACTGATGAAGACGTAAGACCAAGTACGAGGGAGGTATAAGCAGGGTGACATTTCTAAACAAAGTAGAACACTGCTTACTTTCACCAGACCTGAATTTTAACTCTGATAGTTTGCAAGGGCTTACCTGGAACTGTAACTCAATTAAATATTCATTCATGAGAAAAAAATATTTATGTTTCATAGCAAACAGATCATATACAATGTACAAATGGCCACATATATCCTTAATTGGTTTTCAACCACCCTGCTAAACACTGAGGGCAAACTAAATCCATTTTATGTCAAGGCTGCAGATACACAGTCACCTTATCTAATCAGCCCCAGCTGCCTTAAAGGCAGTAACTCAGAAACAAAGAGGCTACCAAACCAAATAATTTCTGTGAGGCCTTGCTGGAGGAGAAGGGGATCAGGTTGATTACTGTTCACCTGCCACACTGAGGCATGGAGGTAACCTGAAACAAAGGGAGTTTTCAGTGCTTCCCAATGACACACCTACCCTGTGAAGTAATTACCTCTGACGCATGACACAAAAGATAAACAAGTCTTTTAGCATGTTGGCTAGCAACTCAGCAAAACACTTTGGAAAATACCAGTATGCCTCTTGTAAAACACTGGGTGAATTTCACCTGTTCGCAGCAGGTAACTCAGGACCTAGGTATTAACTGAGTAGCACTTGAGCCTTCAAAATAAAGTTGATGTGCTACCTCAGATGTAACCAGGACTTCACACTGACTTGATTTGCTCCTAGGAAGAACAACAGAGCTCAGCAGTTAATTTATTTAATAAGCTGGTTATCTTTTACAGGTGGCGTGATGAATTCTTTGGTCTCTTTTAATAAAAGAGAAATGTCAAGATGAGAGGGGAAAATCTGTCATATGTAACCTTATTAACACCTTCTGTGCTATGGTTTCATTTGTGTGATGTCTCAGCGTTCGCTAGCAACACCTTTGGAGCCAGATTCACTCATCCACTGCTTTTTTTTTACCTTCAAGCACTTCCAGTGTGGGAGGAGAAGGGTGAGGTGCTGCTGGACTCCAGAAAGTAGGGTGTTGTGTCCCTCCACCTAGTATCAGTCGAGCGTGAGGATTGGGTGACTCCAGAGCTGGTGCTTCATGAGCTGATTGTTTAATTATCTTGGAACAGTAAAAAGACTGTTGTTGCAGCAATCAGAAATGAAGCAGAATTTCTGTATCCAATAAGTTTGTCAGCTTTTCCTACCCATCCCATTTGGCCTCACAGACCTTGCTTTTCGGCCTTATGGACTTTGCTTTGAGTAATTTAGTACAAACATATTTCAATTAGAAATCTTCATAGTCATACCTTGGACCACCTCCAAAGCCAGGCCCAGTTTGTTCCTAAGCAAGACCAGGAGCACCAAAGCTGGGAACATCTTGTAGTCCTGGGTGAACCATATTGTCCCTAAGGCATGCTACGCTGTTACGTGCATAATTTTCCTGTGAGAAAGTGTGTTGCCCTTTGTTGTTCTCCCTGGCTGTGTTCTGCCTACCATGGCAGATGGAGAGGGAGGGGGAAGTACAGCATCAAGCTATGGCCTCCTTTTGCAGTGTTCTGATGTAGGGCCATTGCTGTGAGCACTCGGGCTGCTGCCACAGTAAGAGCCATGCCAGGTATCATGGTCTGTTTCTGACCCAGCCTGTTGAAGTGCCCAGGACAGACTCACTTCAGAGTGTCCGAGTGCTCTGGATCTAGGGATGCAAGTGGCTTCTTGCCTGCCATTCATAGGGAATGTGGTCTTTGAGCCCTGTTTGCAAAAGCCTGCAAGAAGGGCTCAGCTGTCTCCATGTCTACGCGGCAGTCCAGACCTGCAGGGTGGTTTCCCTGCCCAGCCCTGCATGGCTGCTCTGCCAGGCAGGACAGCAGCACAGAATGGGAAAACTGAGAGTCCTGGCCATTGGCCTGGTTTCTCTTTACCTGTCTGACATGGTGAGGCAGGGAAACACTGAAAGGGCCTTAGAGATGACAGCAAAACAGGGTGTGCATGTACAGCTGATTCACAGGGTGGAGTAACAGCTGGATGCACTGGCAAAGCAAGACACTGGTCTCACAGGCGGGGACTCTCTGTCGAGAAGATGTGCCTGGGAGGGTTCAGGGACCTTCTGGAGAACTGCACCTAAGGTGCTCCCAGAAAGTCACGTGGACAGGACTAACAAAAGCACTTCACACACTTTATTCCTCTCCCAGTGCAATCATCTCTAACAATACACCATTTTTTCCATATGTGTTCGAAGTTATGGGAACTCTCCCGTTCCCACAACCAAGCAATCTAACAGCAAGGAATAATTTTCTAATGTATTATCTTTCCAGATATCTAAATGTGCTCCTTCCCTGCATTCCTCTCAATGTCCTCCACCCCTGTCACCTGAAATAACTGCTCACTCATCACTAAAGTTTAGCCATGCTGTGCTGTAAGAATCCAGAGAGATAAGAAACAATATTCTTTAGATAACAGCACAGAGTATTGCACAATGTTCTTTCTTGTCTCAGAGTTCAGTGTGCACCCTTAGTTAAAAAAAAAAAAAAAGGAGGAATGTTAAAGCAAAAAAACTAACCCCTCTTTACAGAAATCGCCTAAAAATGCAGCATGCAATATAGTTAATGCAGTGCTAAGGACATTAGAAATAGTGATGTTGTTTCAAGTAAGATTGTGGCCACCATTCTCACCATGGTTTCCAATGTGTAGTATTTGAACCAATCTCTTTTTCTGTGCTTCAAGTAGCAATTAAGTATTGTGTTTCAAATGCCACCACACATCAATGGTGAGTAAATAATGGCTTAAATAAGAACTAAAAAAAAAGAAAAAAAGGTTTGTTTGCTTTGGCAGGTGTTAAATTGCAGCAGGACAATCTAACTCAAACAAAGTCCTAAACAAAAGTTAGTGGAATTCCTGACTGACAACTTGAGTTTCATGTTAGACAAGGCAGATAATCAAAATAATCTCTGCTGGCTCTAAAATCTCTGACCACTGATTCTTACTGTGGCTGTAAATTTCTGAGACTGAGTTTTTGAACTTTAGTCAAAACAATTTTGTTTAAATTGCTATTGCATGGGAAAATGATTGCAGAATCTACATGGGGTTAAAAGGTTCATTTTGCAATGACTATCCTTCAAAAAATCCAAGCAGTAAAACTCACGCTGAGAAGTACAGTGCAAGATTTAAATGTGGATTTGAGTTATTTTCTTGTTCTGGTAATTTGTTTATTTCTCACCTGAGAAGAAATGCAATGCATCCAGTACCCAGACGGATTCAAATTTATATCCTGTAATCTCAGAATATCAGGAAAAATATTAGGAAAAAGGTAATTGAATAATTTTAGACACAGTAATTAATTCTGCGTAACTCTTTTATTGTAAACTCAGCTGCAGTGAAACCCTGCTTGTAGAGAAGAGAATGAATGCTGGAGGTTGTTTCAATGCAAGCTAGTGATGCTTGTAAGTGAGCCCCTTCCCACAGGACTCAATCTTGCAATCCTGTCAGAGCCCTTCAGAGTCAAGACAGTGGGACCAGGCCTGTAACCGAGAGGTTTACTGGAGAAAATTCCATGACTTCACTCTGACAGGCTTCCATGGTAATTCTTAATTGGTTACTTTAGATTAGCCTCTCAGCCAACCCTTGTTAATGTGAAATGATAACCTTGAACTGTGTTCGTGGTTTAAGTATAATCCAAAGACCTGCATGAAGTGCACAGGGACAAAGTCAGAAATTATTTTGCACTTGTGCGAGGTCAGAATCAGGCTGATTCTCTCAACCCAATCCCAGGATCACAGCAATCCAGTTGTTTATGGGCTTTATCAAACACCAGATTAAGACTCCATTTCTGTGCCAGTCACCTGGAAATAGATCTTACCAGCCCGATTCTGCTACTTTTAGCCACGGTGCTATTACCTGATTTCTTGTGCAATCTTAATTAACCATGAGTAGAGGTTGAAGAGGTGAGTTCTATGTTTCTTAGAAAACTTGAGATGATGTGAATGCAACAAATCAGTTGTTCAGCAATTATAAAAATCTGAGGTCCTTAGGGAAAACTGAAATGGTCCTGGTCAGTACAGTTGTTTGCTTTCAACTCAAACTAAATGCCTATGCCTTTTGTTTGTCCCTAACAGAGACAGAAGAGAAATTCTTTAAAATAATAGATTCCTTTTAATCTGATATGTAATGTAAAGACTCTCAGGCTGGCTCCAGGTGTTCTGGGCTAGAAACAGGCTGCAGTGGGTTGTGCGAGGGCCTTCAATGGAGCATGTGTACAGGGCAGCACATGCGGGACGCAAACGGTCTGCTACAGCAGTCAGTAAACTTTATATTATCCTAAAAGTATAACAAGTTGGTTTAAATATTCTTCATGTCTTTTTTTTTTTTCATTAATCATTAATATTCCGTTAATACAGCAGTGAGCAGAATGTACCCACAGATCTATCCATAAAGGAAGTAATTTACAGCCTGCTTTACAGCAGTGTTGTGTAAACACTTGAGTTGCATTGAGTACTGCATTTCTGTGGGAGTAGTGGCACATTCGGGTGAGCAAACACAACACTTTAGAGAAACCAAGCACTTTCCGTCTAGCCCCGGACTATACTGCTACCAGCCTGCAACAGTGTAATAATAAATCAATGTTACTAATTAAAAGGACTGAGGAAGTGAAAATTACCCCAGCTCTTTAAAATTCAATGCTTGTGTTAGTTCCACAGCACTTCTGCTCCGTGCAGCTTGAATATAGCATTAGAGAGACCTTGGTTTTACCCCGAACACTCATGGACTTCATTCATTTAGGGTCAGGCCCAGGATCAGTACTTATAGTGAAACGGTGAGAAAGGAAGCCCAAGGGACTTCCAATCATTACTTCCCAGCATCAGGGTGGTTCCTTACAAATGCCTTAAAATATTCTTCAAAGTTAGAAGTATTAATAAAAATAATAATCATACAACCACTGTATTGTCCTGTTGCAACTACCTCTGTATGAGAAGCAGATCTAGATTAATCTATTCTTGATCCCTCAAATCACCGTTCAGGTTTCAAATGTCATTATTCAATTGTTTTCTTCTTGACAGATGTAACACCCTTTCTCACAGCTTCGCTACTGAACAGCAAATGGAACTGACCCACACAGAGACTGGGATCTGCAAGATCCTCTTCAGATTTGCAGTGTTCCTGTGCCTTAACACGCATATATAAACTGTCTCTGGGACCCAGTGGCGAGGCGTGTTGTACCTCATTGTGAGCCTACTGACTTCAGTCTTACTGGCATTCTCCAGGGTTCAGTGAAATTACAAGACTTGTTTAACCCTGTGCATGTCCTTTAAAAGTCTTGCTGAACTGGAGCCTGAGTAAAGCCTGGGCCCAGCAGGCATTCCTGCACATTCTCAAGGATAGTAGTGGACTAATGAGTTCAGGGAGAGCTGATGGACAACTTACAGTGACTGTGATCTCCACTACAGCTAATTTACATCCTTAGCATTTTTAGAATTTCAGTATGGTGTCTGTACATCAGAAGTCACCGTGGCATACATACTGCCCTGTTTTCTTGCAGACATAGGAGCTTCGAATTCTTACTCTCAACCCTCCTTACATTCCAATGCAATTCCTTTCCTTAATGAGCATGCACCCAAAATGACCTTGTGTTCCATTCTGCAAAATGGTGCACTGTTTCCCTGAATGCTGGAGCTCATGTTTTCGTGACAAAAGTTGCAATTATTTTTCTGTGCAGCAAGACTTGCAAAAAGACTGGTTTTGCAAACATATTTTTGGCCTCTCATTAGGCTGACAAGAATTTGGTCAGCCTGGTAAGAAATCTTTTGCATATGGCAAATTAATTTCATTTAAGCATTCCTTTACATTAGTCTTTTAAAAGAGCCTTCTGAATGCCAAGGCACATACTACTCCTCAGTCTGCCCTTCCCTGTGCATTACAAATTGTTTATTAATGAGGCAGGTAGAATCTGACTTCATGCAATTGACCACGATGTTGTGTTAACTACTGTAATATAAAATTAGCTCCTTTCATGACTATAACATCATTTTCAAATTTCCTTCCATCACATGCTGTTCCTTATTCATTACAGTTCATTCTTTGTCATTCTGGAGTCTCAGAAAACCCTGTCCTGTGCACTAACTGCTGACCAAGGCACTGGCAAGGCAGAAACTGGATCTATCTAATCATTAAGCACTACTCAGCCTTTTCCCTCCAGAGTAGATGAGATTCAGTGAGCACAAAACCTCATTGATATTCCCTGATGATGCCTTTGATTTGTGGCGGTGGCAAAACTGCTTGTTCCAGTAACCTACAATTACTACATTGAAGTGATAAAACCCACACAAATCAACGTCTCCACTAACAACGCAGTTTCACTATTTTAATGTTGCAGAACTACTTGCATTTTACTTTGGGCACAGGTTCTGATTTATTTCCCAGTTAAGTCAATGGGAGCTTAGAGAATCTTTCCCTTTGCTTCAGTGATAGGGAATAAGCCCAGCAGTCAAGGTTTATTCTCCAAATATTAGCAGAAATGCTCCACTTATCAGGCAGCTGATACTGTTAGCTCAAAGGCAATAAAATCTTTGCATCCAAACATAAGCTTTTGTTAGATCTTAGTTGACAGATGGATTTATAAACTGATAATACAATCTTGAATTTCTTCTTGAACTTTGTTAAATTGAAGCATTTGGGAAGTGTGGATCTTTCCAAAACAGTTCCTTGAGGAATGATACTGAAATTGTGATGCCATGCCAGTGAACCTTGACTTTCCAATTTTTGTAAAGTGTCTTTAAGAGATGATTATAAAACTAGTTTGTTTGAATCTAGTTTTGTTTGGGTAAAACAACTGAAGACACATGGACAAGGGCAGAGCTAACCAGATACGAGGTAGATCTCTACTAAACCTGCAAACTTAGCTTTCTGCTCCCTTCTGAACTTTTTCCCCAGTAAAGACAACTTAGCAGTGGGCTTTGTAAAAGATTCTATGAACTTTTATATGCTGAGGGCATGTCTTTAAGCATAGTGAAATTCCTGAAAAGACTCCCATAGGCTACAACAGACTTGTAATCAAGCTCTGAATGTGAGCATCAAGAAATTCCCCAGTTTCATTTTCTAGATATGATCAACAGTGGTGGAAGTGCCCAGCTTTGTGAAATGTGTACAATTTTATAGTACGCTGTTGTACATGGCTCGATAGTGGTCCCGATGTGGCAGCTTGGGAACATGTTCATTCCTGAGTGAACAGCTTTTTGGAAGTAGATTTTCTTTTAATGAATTAATGAGCAGCAACTGTTGGGAGGAATGCATTTCTCTTTCTTTCCACAGTGCTTCATATGTAGACAACACACACCTTGTGCCTGTACAAGAATGATACGCTCCTAAATATATGGACAAAAGTTACAGCTGGGATTGTTCTTTAGACATTACAAAGCACTGCTAGGCAAACGATAGCATAATCTTTAGTTTAAACAATTCAGTACTCTTGGAAATAACTTTTAAGCCAGAACATAAATGGGTTCTGAAACAGGACATGAAACAAACAGAAACAGCTTCTGCAAAGTTTATGTATTGTACTCTACTTGCCAGAAATGTAGTCTAAGTCAGGAAAAGGTGTGAACTAAATCATTCAAAGTGCAACTAATTGATTATTTACTATAGCTGCTAGCAGACAAGAAATTTAAAATGTCCTTCCCTGTCTGTGTGCTTAGCCTGTGATAGACCTATGACCTGGCAGAAACTGCCCAGGAGTCTTTTGGCTCAGGCTCCAGATTAACACAGATCTTGCCTGCACAGACAAAACCCTGTGGGTGATGAAGGGCTTACACAAATGCCTATTTCAGGGCTATGCCAATATGTTGTTGCTTTTCCACCTGTATTGCTCCCAGAAGATGCTGGGAGCATTTTTTTTTTTTTTACTGGCTGTAGAAAACTGGGGATTTCGGACATGCAGCTCCTTGACTTGATGCTACATTCTCCTGAGAGTTACATCCAAGAAGTTCAGGGATGACGTGTCCTGTAAGACTTAAGGAAGGCAATTTGCACAGCTTGTTCAGTCCCATGCTACATTTGCCAAGTCAATAATTGCACTTTTCTTGAAGCACTGTCTTAGCTGAACAGAGTTTGGTGAACTGGAGAAACTTCCACACTCATGTAACAATACTGGGCAGTTGGATCTTGACACTAATTACCGTGGAGTTCTTCGACCACATGAAATGGCAGTCTGCTCTTTCACCTTTCCCAGTGGAGTTTTCTGACCCTCCTCTCACATGTGCACTGATGTATCCACCAGGCCTACTGGAGATTTGAGAGACTGCAGCTGCCAAAAACCATATATCCCACCCATCATCACACACTGTCTCTATAAATGGAGCATGAAAGTCACACATGGTTTTTATGGGCGAGGTGTTCTGGAGGCTATTTTTGAATGGCATTGAGTCCTGGTAACATTTAACCCATTTGTTAAATGTTTACAAAGCTGTATAAAAAAAAAAAAAAAATCTGCAATGACCTGAGCCATCAGACTCTGTGTCATCCTGTCACTGAGGACAGGGGAGGTGAAGATGCTCCTATCTAGAGCCCCAAATCAGCAAAGCTGAATTAAGGTATTTTAAGGCCAGAAAAGGATAACAAAGCTGGTGAGGGGTCTGCAACACAAGTCCTATGAGAAATGGCTGAGGGAGCTGGGGTTGTTCAGCCTGGAGAAGATGAGGTTCAGGGGAGGCCTTATCACTCTCTATGATTCCCTGAGATTGTAGCCAGGTGAGGGTTGATCTCTTCTCCCAGACCCTAGCAACAGAACAAGAGGACATAAACTGCGCCAGACGAGGTTTAGGATAGACATTAGGAGGAATTTCTTCACAGAAGGGGTGATTAGACATTGGAATAGGCTGCCCAGAGAGGTTGGTAGTGTCACCACCCCTGGGGGTGTTTAAGGAAAGACTGGATGAGGCACTAAGTGCCATGGTCTAGTTGACAAGGTCTAGTTAACAAGGTGGTGATCGGGCACAGGCTGCGCTCAAGGATCTGATTTTCCAACTTAGTTGATTCTGTGAAGGTATCTTGTACACCTACAGATGGACACAACCTGGCCGCTCCCCGCATGTTCCTTTTCCTGGTGTCAGCGGTACCAAGGTGCCTCAGCACACTTTCACAGCTGGACCAACACCTAAGGCAGCTGTGTCTGGTGTCACTGCTCCCTCGCATCCACCTCCCATCAGACTCACACCTGAGCCCAGCTGCCCCGTCAGCATTTTTCATCCCTGAGCTGCCTCAGAGACAGGGACAAGTGACTACCGATGTTTTCCCGCTCTGCAGGTCTGGCTAAGGATGAATGGCCTGAAATACGGCTCTGGCGCCCTTCCCGCACGCCCCTGCCAATCCCACCCTCGGGCGCCGCTCCCCTCCGCAGCGGCGGCGGCGGGCGGGAGCTGCTCCAGCCGCGCCCCCCGCAGCGGGCAGCGGCAGCGCCCGGAGGCGGCAGGGGGCTGGCGCAGGGAC
>VXBQ01009712.1:405809-421792 GCA_013400175.1 Phainopepla nitens
CCGCGCCCCGAGCGGCCCGCTGGGCGCGGTCCCGGCTCGCGGGAGAAGCCCCGGGGAAGGGAGTGACACCCTCGGGGCCCTCGGTGCCTGGCTTTGTCACTTTGTCCTCCCTCAAGGACTCGCTGACTCTTCCCGCAGGTCTGCGTTCATTCCTCCCTTCCAAGCGTGCGCTTCACCTCCCTCTACGGCAACCGAGGGGAGCCGGTGCCACGCCGCCGTGAAAAAACCCAAACCTGTCCTGGCAGCCGTGTCACGTGTGTGCTTTTAAAACAGCATCTGTTTGAGACCTGAGACTGCCTGTTCCCAATGGAGGAAGCGGGCTGATAAAGCTTATCGCCTTGGCCCGAGCTCTTCCATCTCTCCTGCATTAGTCTGAGCCGTGGTGCCACGGGAGAAGGTTGCAGAGATAGCACAGGGCCAGGCCCTTTCTGGGTAAGATGCTGCAGGGAAGACCCAGGCCTGCCCTGCCTGGGGCTCACGGCTTGGCCCTCCCCACCCTGTACAGACACGCACGATGAATGCATAAACCCAAACCCACCCACGGAGAAACCTCAGGTGGGATTTTCTTTTTATCCCATTTTCAGCTGGGAAAGGTGGGGATGCATCGCCAGGAGGTGAGGAGAGCAGAACTGTGAAAACTGACATGATTCGGAATGAAAGCAAATAGTCTCCTATTTGATGAGGTATGACTTTTTAAAAAACACATAATAAGAAAAATGTAAAAAATGTACCAAGTTCCTGACTCTACTCAAGACCACAAGGGCTGTAAGTGCAGTAGACCCCTTCAAAAATGTGTTCCTACTTGCTTGAGTTGTGCTGGTTTTGTGGAAATGCTCCCAACGTGTGTTCTCAGTCTGCACTGTGCAATTGCACCTGTTCTCACCCTACTACTTGCTCATAGTCTTTTGCTACTCTCAGGTAAGGTTTTTGCTATAGGATCACTGGGTTTGGATTTGGAGTTGGATTTTTTTTGTTGTTGCCTGTTTGGTTGATTTTGGGGTGTTTTTGGTGGCTTTTTGGCCTTTTTTTGGTGAGACCTTGGTAAGATAATAAAGAATATGCATTTTCTGTTGGGGATGATATCTTTTAGAGTATCTTATGCAATTTTTATACATATATATATATGATTTCCTACAGCTGAATTCTCTAAATAAGAAGTTTATTCTGTTTTTTTAGTTGCCACTGGATTCAGGGAGAGGTATTTACTCAAATGCTTAGCATAGCTGGGGGAGAAAAGTGATCGTCAAATGAAATTATGAGGTGGCAGGTTCAAAAGAAGGTACCTCTTCGCACAAAATAAATCTTGGAAGCTACTGCTACGGGATTTCAGGAAGTAGTACAAAAAGCAATTAAAGCATGATCACAGAAGAAAAATCTGCGCAGGGGTGTTCAGCACAAACACCTCTGATTCAGGAGCTCTTTGAGGTGCAAATCTGCATCCTGTGGAAGCATTTTGGGGAGCAGCTCCCCTGTGCTCATGCTGTCATTAGGCAATTACTGTTGGCTGCTCTGGAGGTCGTCCTGGCCTGCACTGGAAATGCTGCTCTTCTGACCCAGCACAGTCATCCCTACATTTAACTGTCGTTTCATTTCACATGGGGGTTTTTCACAATCTTTAATAAGTTGTAGACAGCAATTCTTGCAATGAATCTTTGTGACACAGAAATGCTGTTTCTTCATGCTCTGTACCTCTCCTGTTTCCTGCCTGTTACTTCGATTGAGGGATGGAAGGTTGCTTTGCTGTGTGTTTGGATAAGACCACATTATCAATCTGAGAGCTGGTCCGTGCCTGTATTTCCTAGTTAATTATTTGATATAAATAAATATTAATAATCTGTATTTCTGAAGGTGGCCACAAGCCAAAAGGTTTGCTGCTTGTTTAAACACTCGAAGTAAGAAACTGTGGAGCTCCAGTCCTCATGTGCTGGCAGAATGAGACAGATGGGCCATTTGTGAGAAAGTGATTAAAATACCAGCAATACCTGCCTAAACAGTTACAAATTCCACACTCCACATCTGCAAGGCCTTGTGTTTATTATCTAGGGCACGGGACCAGACCTTGTGAACCTGCTGACACTGAAGGGTGAGAGCAAGGATGAGGTGCCAGCATAGCAGAACTGGCGTGGGGGCTGAGTGGTGCCAGCCCCCCACCTCTGCCCTGAGCTGCCCGAGCCTGGCTGAGGGCCCATGGGGAGCTCCTGTTCCAGCCTTGCTGCTGGAAGGAGATGGATTGCCACCTACACTTTCTGTTGAAGAGTCACTTTGGGCTTATGAATATTTGCAGGGTTATTTTTCCAAAAACAAGACAAATTTTAGTGCTCAGGAGTGGAAGTGCTCTGAGATCACATGGAGAAAAGGAGCATGATCATCCCATGGTATTGAACAATATTCAGGCACAGTTCTTTTGAAGAAGATTCCTTTCCTGTCAAGGCTGGAGAACCTCTGTATACTCATGCACTTTTTTAAACCTAGTGGAAATCCAGTGTATCAGTCATAAGGCAGGGGGGAATAACCTGAGGGAAGGCCATTTCCCTAAGAAGTGAAAAGAGGACCTGCTTCTGCCGAGAAGTATCCTTGCCATATGGATTGGATTTTATAGCAGTGTACAGCTCTTGGGTTGGAGGCACAACTTCCCACATGTACAAGGATCCAGTTCAGGATGGATGTGAGCAAAAGCCAAACAGTGGAGCTGTTGTTCTTCCTGTTTGCTCCTGTGTTCCCATTGCTCTGCTGGTTCATGGGGGATCAGCGAGAGGCTGCATATGGAATGGGAGACAGCAGCTGCTTACAGAGATTGACCATGCAAGCCCATCCTGCTGAGAAGTTACGTTTCTTTTACATGACTTCCATCTCTGTTGCTGATAACCATGCAGATTGTGGCTTTATCAGCCCCTCAGAGACAGAACTTCTCATGAGGATGAGAAGTTCTTCAAAAGCTGCTTAAACATGAAACTACCTTGGGCTTGGATGCTTTGTATGGCACTTTTCCCCAGAAGTGAGTTAGCATATACTGTAAATAAAGACAGTAAAACTGAATTTGTTCTATAGTTGGAGAACAGAGGCCTGGAAGACATTGAATAGGGAGCTCAGTCCCACAGAACCAGCAACAGGGATTTGGCTTCAACTCAAAAAAAGGGCTGCAGAACAATTATTCCACGTGCCCCACACTCAACATACATTCATACCACATTGTCTGCACTTCCATAGTCACCTTCTGTACTTCCCAGTAACTTTTTAAGGAACCTCAGACTCCTAGTAGGTGTCCAAAAGTCCCAAGTCTGAAGTCACATAGGAAGAATGGAGAGGTCAGGGGCACTGGCACCGCACCCCTGTGGTTGATGGGTTTTCCAGTTTCAAGTCCCATGCTGCTGGGGCACCTATTAAGCTCATGCAAAGTTCTCAGAGTACTAGGGAAGAGCTCTCCTGACCCTGTGAATTTCAGCTCCTGAACAGCACCTGACTTAGATTCCCTTTTAGTTTTCCATTGGCTCATCCCGTCCATTCCCAGAGACACTGCTACAGGCCTGTACTGTCTGCAAGGCTGGGCAGCTCCTGCAGCCCAGGCAGGCGGTGTAGGGGTGTTCCCATGGAGCAGTTCATCAGCACTTTTGTAGGAACTGCAATTCATCTGTGACTGGGGTGGCAGGAGATCTTGTGTCTCAATAGCATTTGGAGGGCAGCAGTGTTTTCTTGGACTGGGGGAGTAGCTGAGACTCTTTGGAAGAGGAAATCTTTGATAAATTTTCTAAAGGTACAGAGGTGGTGCCACACAGGCAGTGCCACATAGGCATAAGAAAAGAAAAAAAAAAAAGATTTTTTTTTTAAATTTTCCAGGAGAAAGGCTTATCTTATTCACTGGTATGTCTTCAGACAGTGCTGGTTTACAGGCACCTATGTAATATTTTCATTCAGTCTGTTTTTTACTAACCAGAACTAGACAGTGCCTATCATTTGGGCAGTTATACACATGAAAATCCATTAATTTGGATTTGTAACTTTTAGATTTTAGTGAATGATATTTTTGCTTTTCATTTGGTGTGTCAAATCTGCCAGGGGACCTCAGGCACAAGCACTGTGCTGTAAGAAGAATGTTGGCAGAGGTGGCTCCCCAGCCCCAGGGAGAGCATGGGCCCATGGGGACCAGGTAAACTCATGCTGGAGCTTTCTCTTCTTCCTTAACCTTTGGCCATATGAGGGTTTTGGCAGGCAGCTTGCAAGGTTGGTCACCCTGGAGTAACCTCACTTCTCCAGCCTCAGGACATTCATTTGCCTCTGCTACCCAGCAGAGACCCCAGGGTCACTGTCAGGCACAACTCTTGTACCCTTTAGCAGCCCCCAGCTCCCTGCCCATTTGTCAGCTTGTCCCTGCTGCGCATTTCTAACGCTGCTTTGTGCAAATGTTTTGGGGCAAGTGGAAGGAAATGCAGCAGAACCTGCCCAACCACTGATCTGTCTACTTGCAAGATGCCCTCTCTGGGTCAGTGCAGTGCAATTTTATTGGCATAGGAGCCTGTCTGGCTCCTAAGTAAATTCTGTTGCTACTGCAATCTTTAAGTTAGAGCAAACTTAAATAATTCCCACTCAGCCAAAGGAATGTGACTGCCAAGCTCACTGCAGAGCACAGTTGTGTCCTTTCACCAAGAGTCACTTGCAAAAGGTGTTTTGGGAATGGCCATTATAATATTTTTCTTTTAAACTTGGGTACACTTTATCCATGTGAAGAAATATTTTTCATCAAATAAGCATTCCTGGTGCCCATGCTGCTGTTATCATTAAACAAATATTTCATTTAGGGGGTATGGAAACAGATTTATGAGGTTTTTTATCAAACACAACCATTAGCTGTTGACAAAAGAACACAGATTGCACCATATTTTAGGGTTAAGAGAGTTGGCTCTCCTATTCTAATATATTCTGCAAATTTATTGCAAGGTAATTTTTACAGTGTAGTAATATTTTCATGCCACCTTTTTTTTCTTTTCCTAAGTGCAGATTTTGAAGTGTAGGTATTATTTACAGGTTTGGATGTATTTGCAAATTCTAGGGAAGTAAAAATGGCACTCTAATATGAATGATGCTGCAGGAAAAATATCTACATGTAAGTTTTCACATAGCTTTCCACAAGTGCCCTCCACCCATACTACAGCAGGTAGGGGGTGAAATCCCAAGCAACACTAACTAAAACACTTTAGGCTGACCTTTTAGTCTCTTGACAATTTCCACAACATAAAAATCCAAACAAACTCTTCACATTCTACTTTTAAAAAAACGTGATATGAAGTCAGGAGCCTGTCTTTCTAGATACAACCAAATGTGCTTTCTTCTCTCTACTTGTGAATTATTCATATCACTTCAGGTAGGTGAGGACAGAAACTTTCTGAACAACACTTTTAATGTTATGTGAAGATTAGGAGTGATGTACAAACTTTGGAATTTATCTTCAGAGTGTTCTTGACCTTTCATAAACCAATATTACTGAATTATTGCATCAGGTATAATTAATTAATTTTTCTTACAACAATTTAAGAATAAAAATAATGTCACATAATTTAAATACAACAACTCAACACCCTCTAACTATAATTTCCAGCCAATAAAACACAAGGCAGAAATGGCAGAAATTAAAATCTTCCAGTTGACCACTTTCCCCTTGGACTATTTCTAAAACAAATATTGAAGTCAGAATTCAGTGGCTTGAATCTTTTTGCAAATACCCACAGCAACCCTCCTAGTGATACGAAGTCTCTTGTAAAGATATGAGAGGACATCCAGTAATGAGTAATCCCTAAAACTGACATTTAATATTCCACTTAAGAAGCTAAAATATTTATAGTTCTCACATGCCGCACCCTAATGTTCTTTTTATTTATTTTAAACCAGATAAAATAAGCCCTAATAAGACTGATTTCTATTAAGTCATGATAAGAGTCTCTATTCTCATGAAAACAAAACCGTTGTAAAGTCCTGGTCCCATGGACTTCAACATCTAAACCAAATTTTCACTGCCAGCCTTTGAATCCCGTCTTGCATGTCACCAAAAGAAACAGAGCAATTGTTGTCAAATACTAACAAGCAGGTGGGGTGAGCATGGAAAAGTCCAGTTTCAGAGAGATTAGGTGCTTTTAGGAATTAATGATAAATGAAAAATACAGCATAGTATGTTGAATTACTGTGACATAAACCCCAGAGTTTACAGAGGAACATTTCATCTTTAGAATGTGTCTGTGCTGTGCTAGCCTAATTTTGACCTCAAACAATCTGACTACAGACCCTCAGTTTAACACATTCAAGCCTGTTGATCCTCAAACCACCGAGTGGATTTGTTGGTGGTTACATCTCATTACTTCTGATTTTAGCCACCCACAGAGAGGGTGACACCTTCTAAGGGAGCTTTTCCATGTAAGCGAGAGCTGCCCTGATTATCACTGTGTAGTTCTAGCCCAGGATGGGTGGAAGGCAGGGCCTGCCTTTTAGGTCACATATCTGAGTGGTCCAGTGAGGTCCAGTGGACCCATTTGAGGGTATGGGGTGTGGATCAGGTTCTTGGATGGTGTCGATCCTGATATTCCACTCAGACTGGGGTCACCCTGCTAGGTCAGCACATGTGGCAGACAGCACTCTGAAGACCTTTAGGAACAGTAGCCTTTGCTCCATTGCCGGCTGAGCTGCCTGTGTGAGACTCTGTCAGGGCTGAAGAGGAGATGTGATGACAGCTTTCCTGTTAGTCATTTCTCAGCTCCCTGTCAGTCGTTTCTCAGCTCTCTGCCAGCTTTCAGGCCCATCCTAGCTGGCTCTGTCTGCTCCATCTGCCCTGGGCAGGGGGCAGAGGGGGAGAGGCTGCTGGCAGCCCCTCAGTAGCAGCCACATCAATCTCCACGATTGTCTGGCTAAAGATGATTCTAGTCCTCTGTTGCCCATTAGAACCATTTTGGTACAAGCCCAAAGGTAGAATTTTATTACCATTTCAGTTTTCAGGTTTTTGATTTTTACCTTAAACTACAGAAAACATGTTTTTTGGTACCTTGCCAGGTTGCATCAGCGAGCCTGACGCTGGTCTCCTGGCCACTCCCCCAGCTGTACATTTAGGGAAGCCCAGTCCCTAAGCCTATGTCCATCCAGTCTGGAGAGATCCTGGAGAAAAATATTACACAACCCAAAATGTGTGATAAGCCAGAGTGATGCCAGGAAGAGCTTTACACTGAATAACCTCTGCATGACAAATGCTAAAGCAATGTCTGCAACGTCAACGACCCGTGGCCATGGTGAGGCTGTGGGCAATAAATATGTGGGTGTGCAAGCCTGCCTTTGAGGGAAGGCTTTAATCACAGGTAAAGGTGCTTTGCTTAGTGTTATCAGTGACATCTGGTGGTAACAGACAGTAAAGTAATTTCAAATCTTTTTAAAGGTGTAGGAGTTTAAATGGCTCATCCCATATGAAATATTTTTGACAAGGATGTATTTCCCAAAGTGTATTTCTTTCTGACAAAACCACATGGTGACTGTGCTCCATGCCAGGAGAAAACACTAAGCAGGTCTGTATATAGCATGGGATTTTTTTGGTAGTAGGAAACACTGGAACCAAGGAAGCCACCAAAATATTTAGTGTGACTGAAAAGCAGTTGATAAACACCTGTTCTTTGTTACTGTTAGCTACATATAGCCTTGTAAGTGTTCCAGATTTCACAGCCCTTCTGAATCAATGAACATGGCAGCAGTTCTGCAGGTGTGGGTGGGGGACCAGTGTCAGCTAAGGCAGAGAGAATCATGAGTGCTGCCGGGGGCTAAGTGGTGAGTGGGCTGGACTGAGACACCACACACCTCCCACTGCCCCTGGGGGACTGCCAGGGAGAAGCTGAGCACTCACCTGGACCCTATTTCTGTGTTCCCAGTCCCTTCTTGGGCTGGACACCTTTTATAGAAGACAGCATTTCTCAGCAAAGTAATTCTTGGCTGAAAGCAGCAGAACCAGTGCACATGGAGACACATCTGCCTTAATTTTGCACTCAACCTCATGGTGTAAATTGAAGACTTTTTTGTTTCAATACCTTATGTGAGGAGAAGGTCCTTTCTGATTTTGCCCCAGTTTTGCATCAGAAGCTTTGTTCGTACAGGAGACTTGGTTTGACAGTGGCTAGGGAACTGCATCTCTCTTTTTCCTATTTGCATGGCTACATGTATTCCTCTTTCTTCTTGGATGAAAAATTGAGAGAGTTATCTCTCCAGAAAAGCACCTTCTCACTCCCTGTGTGCACCTCACTTTCTGCTCTTCTGAATTCAGCTCTAGAAAGCAAAACTGCAGGACTTTGCTGTGATTAATTTCAAACCTGACAATTCAGTAAGGTAAACATTATCCAATAAATGAACAATAAAATGAAATAAAACCCAAAACTCAAAACTCAGCTGAAAACATACAGGAGGTATCTTGTGCATGTTGTAATGTCATGTTCTCTGTAATGTGTTCTGCTTTTGTGAAAAAGGTTCATGTTTTAATGTCATGTTCTCTGTAATGTGTTCTGCTTTTGTGAAAAAGGTTCTTGAGAGGACGTTTCACATCACAGATTTCTGAAGCCAGCATCGAAACCTTCAAGTTTCATCTCACCTTGAAGAACAAACAGTTCTTGAAGCAGTTAACTTTGATAAGGCAAGTGCAAAAAAGGACACAGATAGGATATCAGCTATATTGAAAATGTGTCTTTCTTTTCATAGCATATTCCTCTTGAGAAGCAGTGACAAAATAAAGCCCTCTGGATGTGTTAGGTTGGGAGACTGATCCTCTCTTTCAAGCCTGCCAGAAAGATCCTTGAAGTCTCAGCACATCTGTAACAAAATGTGCTTGAATCAGATGTTTAACATTGGGATTTAACTCTGGTTTGTGAGTGTTCTAATTTTGAACTTCTGGAAGGCATTCCTGTAGAAAAATACTTCATTGGCATATTGAACTGTCAGCAGCTCTCTGTGTTTCCACAGATATATTCACATATCAAATTCAATAATCTGGCCCAGTCCATGACATCCCCATTCCATTCTCATACCTGTGGAGCTGTCTGTGCGCTCTGGTGACTCCTCAGCCAAGGCACATGCAGGGAAGGCAATGTCCTCCTCAAATATTTCCGAGCAGTTGTTTATGAGGAAGTTCACCAATGCTGTCACCTGCACACAGAAAACAGCCCGTTTCAGTCAAGATATATTGAAGATTCTTTCCTGACCCTGCCTGCTGTCTCTCTAGGCAGGACAGCACAGAGCAGGGTGGCTTCTGCCAAAATCCTGGCTTAAAAGTCCAAGGGTGAGTCCACCTTGGGGGATAAGGGCTGATGCTGTAGACAAATAGATCTGCCCCAATACAGACAAAACACCATAAGCCACAGCTTTGGCCTCACTGCCCGAGGGCCCAGGGGTGACATTGCCCACGTGTGTGCCCTTTGCCCTCCATATGCAAAGTCTGCAGGAGCTGTGCTGGGACTTAGGGGGCTGCAGGGCAGCCGCTGCTTTTGCTCAGAGGAGGCAAGATGAAGGGCAGCCTGGTCCATCCATCACAGGCTGAGGGACACCTGAGCTGAGGGGTGCCCCCAGTGTCCGGGGGTGCTGTTCTGTTCAGCCGCTGCAGTGGCAGTGGGATCCCTACGGATGGCTCTAAATTGCCTCAGAGGGAGCGGCTGCTTGGTGAGTTCAACGCACCTTGTCATTCATCTCCTTCTGCACTTCCAGTGGGAGCGTGCTGTCCGTCTCTGGGCTCAGCATATTTGGGCCAATGCAGATGGCCAGGTTGCTGGAGTCCATCCTGTTGGTCTCGGCATTTTGGCTGATGTGGTGGAGCAGAGAGAGCAAGAGCTTGAGCAAGACGAGGTTTGGTCTCGGCAGCTTGTCAGCCACTCTGCGTGAACACAAACAAAATGTGATGTTAATTGATGGTGCAGTGGCCTCTGCTTCTTGATTTCAGCAAGTCTCAATTAAACTTAGAAACTTTAAACTTCCTCCAGAAAGGGGCATGTGTGTGCCCTCTGTATCTTTCAGAAATCCCCATCTGCAGCTGAGTGTGTGGTTAATTATGAGACCTTGAATTACAAGTCTTGACTGAAAGGCAGCATTGCAGAAGCCCATGCATGTTCTGGAATAGATGGGATGACATAAGCAGATGTCACTGGAGGCTTCCCAACCCCTGTGGTTGTGCTGTGGGGCTTTCAAAGCACTCCCAGCCAGCCCCTACCCCTGCTGTTCCTAAAGAGCAAAACACGGTGGTGGTCTCCATGTGCCCGACTTCACCCCCAGCAGATGTGAAGGCTCCGTGTCAGTGCCTGTCCCACAGCACCGTGAACCGCGTCAGCTGAGGCACTGCAGCCTCTGCCCTCTTCCTATGCCATTCATTTCGTAGGGCAGCCACCAGCAGCGTCTGCCCTGGACTAAATGGAGTGACTGGCAAGGGTGTTTTCCTGTCCTCACCAGTCAGAGACTCCTTGAGAGTGTTACAAAGTACTTAGAGATGCACAGATAAAGCAGAACACTGTGAGGCAGAGATGCAAGAACCTAGGGGATCAGAACATGGAGAGGCTTTCCTCTTCTGAAAGCCTATGGGCTGCCACCACTAAGCCTGAAATCAAAAAGTCATTCAGACCCTCAATATGCTTTAGAAAAAGAGAAAGAAAGGCTGTGATTATGTGATCCATCACCGCAGAACTGAGGAGACACAGAAATGAGGGTAGGTGGTTGGATGTGGATCTTGGCTTCCAGAGGGGCTGTTGGTCCCCAGCACGTAGAGTCTGGCACAGAGCCCCTGTTTGCACATGGAGCTGCACAGCCAGGCACGGGTGCTGCAGGGTGCCTGGCTGCTGCAGAAGTTGTCAGCTGCAGGGGTTTTTGAGCATTGAGCAGAATTGCAGTCCTGGATGTGTCAGCTGGAATGAAACAATTTGGACTTTGTGTTTGATAAGAAGTCTGTCACCTCTGCAGATTTGATAAGAAGCCTTTCACTTTCCCACAGGGCTTCTCCTCCAGTTTGGCTCTGCACTCATCATCGCAGAGGGGAGGCCACGGGGGTCTCCAGTTCCCGTTCCGCGCTCAGAGCCGCAGCATCATCCATTGAGCGAGCGAGTGCGTGCAGGGGGCAGCGGAGAGAGAGGCCAGGGGGAGCGGGCGCTGCAGGCACTAGAGGGCAGGACAGCCCGCTGCAATCCGGCTGGAGAAACGCGGGGAAGGACGCTGCTGGTGTCACCTATTGCACATTGCACACCCTGCACTAGTGACTCCTGTCTGAACTTCCCTCCCCTGATGAACCCCAGTGGTGTCGACCCTTTGGAAAATCTGGTCATACTTTTAACGTGAGGAACCAAAACTTACGGTCACCCTACACAGCCCACAGTACGAGCACAGACTCAGAATGGTTTGGATTGGAAGGGGCCTTTAAAAGACCATCTAGTCCAGTGCCCCTGACAAGTCCCATGTCCTCTACTCAGTCCACACCACGACCGTGGGTTTCAGGGCTTTTTAACTGCAGCTGCCAAGTGCTTCCCACCACACCTCAGCTTTCAAAAAGTTAAGCAGAGCTGTTTCAGTCTTTCCTTTGAGTGAGATTGGAGGAAAAAATACATTATCCTGCCTATATTCGTGCATCTTTTTGGATGTCCCAGTAAGTAGCCCTTGTCACCTTTTTGCCAGAATTTGGTGTTTTAGCTTTCTGCCACCGTTATGAGGTGACTCAACTAAAGGTGGGAGAAATTGTGCGCCACAGCTCCAGCACACGTTGTGAGAGTGAAGCAGAGGTTTCAGCATGCAGATTGGCAGGATGCTAAATTTCTGGTTTCTGTTTGTGGTTGTCACAGAAATCTTCCTGCAATATTCATGAAGAAAAAGGATGTGGCAAAATTAAACCACTGAAAACCAGAAGTTGTTCTCTGGAGCAAATATTTCAAAAAGTCTGTATCCCACATGGGCTGAAAAAAAAAAAAAAAAACAACCAAAAAAACCCCAAAAAAAAACCTGGGAAAATTTTCAGAAGAGGTCAAGCTCCTGGGTGCTTTGAAAATATCCAGGAACAATTGTCCAGGAACATTGTCCATGTGGAAATCTAGTCCCACAGCCCAGTGGAAATGACAGGACACCCCCTTCTTTCAACTGCTTAACTTCTGAAATCAAATACACAGACTCAAACCCCAATTACATGTAGAGCACGCTGTATAAAACCAAATGAAACACTCAACAGCCACCTGAAAAATGCATGGTGTACCTCAAAAAGCACAAATTATTGTGGACTTATTACCAAACCCTGTGCAGGGAGCAGCCTTGTTCTGTTTGCACACTGCATTAAACTCATTTAATCTGCAGTCTCAGAGCTGCCACTGGTGATTCATTTCCTTCAGCATCTCTGGCTGCTTTCCCAAGAACAGAGCTCCCAACACAGACCTTTGACACTGCTCCTACCCCAGTTCCCAGCTAAGTAGCTGCCTGCATAAAACACTAACATTTTCCCCTCATGGAGACCTGGAGGGAGAGCTGAGCAAGCATTATGCAATATACTTGTAGCAGTATTTCCAGAAGGAATGCTCTCCTGCTGTATCACTGCTCAGGACCCGCCAGCAACTCCTCTGGCCTCAAGGGACAAATTCTGCCTCGTCTCATGCTGCCTAATGCCTGTTTCCCTCCATACTATGGGGCATGGAACTGGCTGCTTTTGCAAGTAGCTCTTGCCAGTCAGGGCTGGAAATAAGAAAAGGATGCAGATGTGCTCTTTTCCAGTGTGCAAACCGTTCAAGATACAGTTCCTGAGCAGTGTTGTGGAACATCCTGCAATATGCAGATCCAAATCACTTGCAGTGCCTGATCTATGTGCAGCAGCTCTGGGTATGATCCATGACACATCTCCACCTTGTTAGCTGACCTAAACAGAAAAGTCCATCTAGGGATGACATAAGCTCTGGATTTGGAAATAAACACCAGAACAGTCCCTCATGAGCAACTGGAGAGCTGAACACACCAACCTAGGCACAGAGGTTGCCTCATCCACACTACAAGGTGCCGGCCACCAGCTCTGCAGTGAACATTTTCCCCAGGTGTAAAGTGTTCATGTGGCCAATGCCGGAGTCAGGTACCCTCCATTGCTAAATCTCCTTCCAGCAGAGACCTTCTGAGCTGCAGAGACACACCCCTGGCCCCAGCACACACATGAAGTAAGACACTCCTTCACTGCATGGTCCCTGCCAAGGGCTCAGCAGATCACACTTCCCAGTGTGATCCCTCTGATCCAACCCACAGAGGAAACAGCACACAAAGGAGAGGCTGCACATCTCTTTTAATAGAAGCTCAGGGAAAGAAGCATTATGGTACTTGTCTTCCCAAGCCACTGTTACGTGTGCTGATGCTCTCCTTCCCAGGGTGTAGTTAGACATCTGCCTGCTGATGGGACGCAGGGACTGAATTCCTCTTTTTGCTTTGGTTGCATGTACAGCCTTTGCTTTTTTTATTAAACTGTCTTTGACCCTTGAGGTGTTTTTCAATCTTATTTTCTCCCTCTGTCCAATTGAGGAAGGGTGGTGAGAAAGCATCCAGGTGGATGTCTGGGAGCCAGCCAAGATCAACCCACCAGTCCTTTTCCTTGGGCACGAGATAAAGCCAGTTTTGATCTGGGTGTACTATAGCTGCAGTAGCTGATAATTGGCAGGCTTCTTCATGGCTCACAGGGCTGGCTTGACTTACAGTTAACAGAGCCTCAGGCTCTGCAGTGGCTGCTTTCAGCTCCTGTCTTTGCTGCAGTGCTTATCTCTGTTTCACTGTGCCTGGAAGCATTCTGATAAAAGCAGCAGCCCTGCACTTGGCCCTGGCACGGGCACTCCTGTGCCAGGAGGGCTGTCCTGTGGCGAGCTGAGGGATTGCACCTCTCTCTTCCCCTCCAGAACTGATGTGTCTGCCTTCCTCTCCAGAGGTTGTCACCACATCCTTACCTAAGCTGCTTGACTAATGCCATCTTTTTGTCATTTGCATAGAAACTGCTTTTGGTCTGTTGTTATGAGGAACCAGTTTGCCAGTGAGGTGACAAGGCTTTAGGTCACTGATCCCTGGGTGCCTGCAGGATGTGTGGGAGGACTGATCTTGCACCTCTGCAGGCATGTAATCCTGATGAATTGGCATTTGATGGAAGGGTGCTGTGCTTGCTCCAGTGAAACCCAGCAGCTCTTGACACTACACTGGGGCTTTCCCTGTGCTTCTTGAACCTCCCTTCAGCACCATCAGGGGAACAGGGTTGAGGCAGGGATCTAAACCCTATCTGGCAACACCACAGATAAGATAAGGACCCAAGCCCCAACTATAGTAATTACCTTAGCAGTCAAAAAGAATCACTGGATGCAGAGGTCGATGGGTCCATACCAGCGATTAGTACAGGAGTGGGAGGAGGGAGGATCTGATCAGACAGCTGGTCCTTCAGCAAAAGGAAACAAGAGGAGGAAGTGAGAAAAATGACCAGCTCTGAAACTTGGGCAGACTTCAAAATATGCTGAAACATAGCCACCAGTCAGGCAAGCAGATTGCTGCCACTAACACTGAAGAGGGAATCCAATATGTGAGACTACCACCAGTGCTGGAAAGTCTTCTACAGTGACCTGGATGACAGCCATGTCTCCAAAGATGCAGATGGCCACTGTACATGAACAAGTGTAAAAGGGTTGTCTGAAATTCACCAGCATTATATTCCATCTGCCTGGAGATGATGGACTGACCAGGCTTGAATATATCAGCTGTGGAGAGAGCATCCCACTGACTATGACTTTGGCAGGAAACCTGTTTCTCTCCCTGTCCCCACAGGTCAGGGCCTTGGCTGTCAGGGGCACCCAGACACATGCTGTGTGCCACTCTCTGGTTCCTCCCGAGTGACCTCATGAGGAAGTGGGATGGTGACCCTCCTCTGAGTTAGGAGCCCATCTATACAAATTGACAGGGAAGAGAGATGACAAAAGGAGGGCCATCCACGACTTCTGTCAGTTCAGCTGCTGTTGAGATGGTGGAAGGCAAACAGTAGTCTCCCTGGTATAGAAGAAGATTAAAAGTGCCTCTCTTGATTTTGGTGAAGGGACATTTGGTCTGACACTGCAAGGGTCTCCAGCTTAGAATAGAGGACAGTGGCCTTTGATCAGGAGGAGGAGAGGGGTGACCAGCTTTCCAGGGCTGTGTGGATTTGATGGCCTGGCACACTGGATCCACAGAAGTGTAAAGCATTGCTAGACACTGGTGCACAGTGTACCTTAATGTTCTGGCACGTCAGAGAGGAACCCATCTGGATTTCTGGATTGACAGGGAGATCCCAAAAGCTGTCTGTTTTGGGGGCTAAGGTGAGCTTAACAGGAGACAAATGGCAAAAGTACACCGCTGTGACCAGCTCAGAGGTCCCATGTATCCTTGGCATAGACTGTCTCAGGAGACAGTACTTCAAGGACCCAAAAAGGCAGTAATGGGCTTTTGAGGCATTTGCCATCAATTCAGAGAAGTTGAAACATCTACTTGCCCAGCCTCCTGGAGGATCCCTGTGTCGTGGGATTGCTGCACATCAAAGAAAAGCAGGTGGCCATGACTGCCATGATGGTGCACCATTGGCAATGCACATGACCCAAGGCTCTCTGGTTCCCATCCATGATTCACCAGCTCGAGAGCCAAGGAGTGATTAGGAAGACTCACAAGGTTTTCTTTTAAATCTGCTTTTGTCCCCCTGTCCTGCTCAGGAGGGAAAATGAGAAAGCATCTGGGTGGGCATCTGGCAGCCAGCAAAGGTTAACCCACCACACTCCCATGCACATACAAACTCACAGTCTGGTACCTATGCTCATATACCTGAACATACATATGTTCTCCTCTGAACTGATTTGCTTAGTAACAGCAGGCAGACTGAGCCAGCTTCAGATGGTGCAAATAAATGTGAAAGAAACTTCAGGCTGGAGAATTGACATCAATTCTTTGAACTAATAATTATTGTTTTTATTATTGTTAATAATCATAGAATCACAGAA
>VXBQ01009715.1:0-26733 GCA_013400175.1 Phainopepla nitens
ATATTTTAGCTGGAAAACGTGGAATATTCAGAAGCCCCATGTTGGGCACCAGCTAATGGGATTCTCTATCTGTGTTCCCTGAGAGCTATATTACAAGCTTCAGGTAGAGGGGATCCCTCATTGGACAAAAGGAGAGAGACTCTTTCCTCTGTGCTGCAATCCTGGTTTAATGCAGAACTTATCCTTACGCAGGGGAAGGGGAAGGGGCAGGGTGGCAGCAAACATCCCTGTCAGGAGCAGAGAGAAAAGAGAATGAGTTCATGTGGTTAGGCGGTTTTATGCCCCCGGGGAGAGGGGGAAGCTGGGAAGGGAGACCATCAGCCAATGGGACGAAGGGAGAAGCCAACCTGGGGCAGGTAGGGGGAAGGTGCCACCACTACAGTGAGAGAGGAGGTAGTGGGGAAAAACAGAACAACCTAATACAAACACAACTTTAGTACAAGTTAACATACAACCAATTGCAAAATAATAACTGAGTGCAAAGTACCCAAAACCCAGTGTAAACAACAACGTAGTACACCACAACGCTGGTCCACATCCACTGGTCGGCTAAGGGTTTTAGTGTGCAGTCAGGCATGGGGATGTATTTCACACATAACTGTTTCACACTGGCTTTCCTATGTAAACAAGTACTTAGGTCTTGCTGAGCCAAACACTTCTTTACCTTATGAGCACATATAAGCAGTAGTTGAGTCTCATATTAATAGCACAGCATGTGAATGTCAATATTGAAACAATCTCAATATTGAGATCTTCAGGGTGAAAGGTATTTGTGCCAAAGACAGCATTATGTTTTAGTATCCATGCTCAGCATGGCTACAACTAAAACAACAATAGTACTCAATCACTGCTAGATTTCTCAACAGGATATGAAATAATTGTTGTCCTGGTCATAAAACTTTGCTTTTTTTCTTTGAATGATCCAGGACTAAATAGCTCCTATAATTTAATGAAAAATGTTTAATACCACATAATCTGTAGCTGGCTCGATTTACCAGGAGCCCTGCAAAATAATCTTCAGGGCTTTATTTCTGATGTTCACTCTCTTTTTTTGTTTTAGATTTAGGTTTGTGTGATCTTCCACATGTAAAGTAACTCATGCATTGGTAAACAAGGACTCTTCCGGAAATTATAAAAGTATTTCAAAGCAATTCTCAAATGCACACACCAGAAAGGCTAGATAACAGCTTGCTAGAGCTATGTCTTTATCATATATATTTGCACCTTCTGGTTCACTGAATTAACTTGCTATACATGAAATATTTAACTGCTAATCCTCCATTATAGATTTGTCATTGGCTGTCTGAGCACTGCTTTCATAACTTGTATACACTTGTATTTGTCTATTTAGAAATAGTACCACTAGAAATACGGTAGCAGACAGTGTAAGAAAGAACAGAAAATAACTAATTAGCCAAACTTTTTGCTTAAGTATATTCAGCATACCTTTCAAGGGTATCTGATTAGTTAGAAATTTATAACTGTAAGCCTACCTGCAAACTAATCCATATAGTCTCCAAGGCACTCATTAAAGGTGTCTGTCTAGTAATGATAGGTACAGAGAACCTCATTAATAGGTACTCATGTTCTAAGTATGTTCATATTCATTACCTGAACAGTCAACTATTTGAAAATGTGTACAATTTAAAATATAATTTACATTGTTTGTAAACATGTACTGTGTGTAGCATCAGCATGGACTGCACAAATAGGAAATGGTGCGGAAAGGAAAAAGTACCCACCTTGGGTTAGGAATAGGCCCAGCCATCTAGTTGCCACTGCATCTCCAGTGCTAGTGCTCAAGTATTCTTTCTGAATAGAAATCACAGAGTGGTTGAAGTTGGAAGGAGCTTCTGGAAGTCATCTGGTCCAACCTGCCTGCTGCCCAGGATTGTGACCAGATGGCTTTTGAATATATCCATGGATGGAGACTCCACAACCTCTCTGGGCAGCCTGTGTCAGTTCTCAGTCATTCTCACAATAAAAGTGGCTCCTGATTATCAGAGACAACCACCTGTATTTCTGTTTGTGCCCATTGCCTCTGGTCCTGTCACTGGCCACAGCTGACAAAAACCTGGCACCATCCTCTTTGCACCCACCCTTTAGGTATTTACACACATTGATCAGATTCCCCCTGAGCCTTTTCCTCTCCAGGCAGACCAGTTCCAGCTCTCTCAGCCTTTCCTCATAGGAGAGATGCTCCAGTCCCTTTATCATCTTCATGATCTTTTGGTGGACTCTCCCCAGTGTGTCCGTGTCTCTCCTGCACTGAGGATTTCAGAACTGGACACAGCAGTCCAGCTGTGGCCTCACCAGTGCTGAGTAAAGGAGAGGGATCACCTCTCTTGATCTGCTAGCAATGCTTTGAATGATGAAACCTGGCATACCATTCACCTTCTTTGCTCTAAGAGCACTCAGCTGGCTCATGTATGACCCAAATTAGAACTGAACTCTCACTACAGCCTGACTTAGGTAATTTTACTGTATCAATGTTATTTATTGACACTGCTCCTGTGGTGTTTACTCAGGCTGCAGTAAATTGTCTCCTTTTTTTTCCTTAAGGGTGTCTAGCCAATGGGTGTCAGCAAACAAGACATGGAAACGTGACTGGGATATAACTTACACTTGCTTAAGTTAGAAGAGGATTAGAACTGAGCTATAAGATATCAACTATCTCTTGTGTCACAGGGAGTTTTCATCCAGGAATCAGTGGCATTACCAGTATGTCAGTGTTAGATGCTTCAGTGCTCACTGGAGCAACACAGAAAAGATCATTTCAAGAGAAGCTATTTGGAGGAATAGCTCAGTTTCATTACATTAATAGCAGCATTTATGAGAGTGTTACTATGTAATTATATGGATAAATTTAGCCTTTTCAGGTAAGAGACAAGCCCTGTGTGCCCAGCATAGTTCGTAAAGATGTCTGGGCTGAAATAAAGAGAAATGTGAGGAGTGTTTGGTACTACTACAGCTTGTGTTTTCAAAATCTGCAGCTCAGAGGTCCAGCTGTACCTTGGGCTGCATCACAAGAAGTGACCAGGAGGTAGACTGAGGGAGGTGATTCTGGCCTCTCCTCTCATGAGACCTTGCCTAGAGTACCATAAACAGCCCTGGGGCTTCCAAATAAGGAGTCCAGAAGAGGGGTATGAAGATGGTCACAGGACTGCAACACCTCTCCTATACAGACAGGCTGAGAGAGCTGGGGTGGCTCAGCTGGAAAAGAGAAGGCTCTGGGGAAACCATATAGTACCTTCCAGTACCTAAAGGGAGCTGCAAGAGAGAGCTGGAGAAGGACTTTTTACAAGGGCATAAGTGATAAGACAAGGGAGAATGGCTTTAAATGGCAAGAGGGCAGGTTTAGATGAGGTGTTAGGAAGAAAATCTTTACTATGAGCATGATGGGACACTGGAACTGTTTGCCCAGGGAAGTTTTGGATGCCCCATCCCTGGAAGTGTTCAAACCTAGACTGGATGAGACTTTAAGCAATCTGGTCTAGTGGAAGGTGTCCCTGCTTATACAGGGGAATTGAAACTAGATGATCTTTAATGCCCCTTCCAGGCCAAACCATTTGATAATTCTGTGATTTCTCTGTGCAATATTTAATTTCTTTCCAGTCTTAGTTGTTATGTGTTATCCACTGATGTTGCAAGAATTGTGGTATGTGTTTGGTTTTTTGAGAAAATAATACAACTATATTAGGAAAATGCATTTTCCTCTTTGTAACAAAATGCTCTACCTTTCCTCATGGACAGAAACAGGTTTTATATAAGTTTCTAGCTCTGAGCTCATCCTATGTATGCTCATTTAAGTTCATGAACATCTAGAGAAAGGGAAATGGGATCTCAAAATAAAAAAAGCTATATTATTTGCCACGTGGCCAACCTCCTTTCTTTAGGAACAAGCTGCTTCACAGTTAGGACATGCCATGAGTTTACAATATTGAAATCTTTGTTTATGACAGGCAGGAGTAAGATCACATGATCTGTATTTGCTCATTTAGTCTTCTCTTTGCACTGAATAGCCTTTTTGTACTTGGTTTTCTTATGGAACTGAACTTTACAAATAAATCCTCCAAATTCTCCAGATAAAAGGATAAAGTTGCAGTGTCTACACAGTATTTATCAACTCTCAGAAAACGTATTTGAAAATAGCAAAACCAAAGTGAAATATGTTGTAATCAACTGGTGTGTCTCTGAAAACCATGTGTTAAATCAGTTTTAACACTACTGGGGTACAAGAATTTCATAAAATTCATAAAATAAACAACCTGTAGCTTGTGATGTAGCTACTTTGTAGTCAAATACTGAAATTACAAAATAAAAAACTGTACTGCTTGCTAAAAATCAATCTATAATGCATCCCTTTTATTGGAAGATTTAATTTAAAAATAGATTTACAAATAAATCCTGAAACTTTAAGACACCTCAGTGGGAGATTAAATTTGTAGGTATACAAACTTCAGTCTCAGAGGCCAACTGAAGCACTGGCAGCGTTTGGGAGCAGATCGTGGGAAATCCGTGAGGCAGTGGGGCAGAGGCTTTGCTTTGCCCAGCTGTGTGAAGACTTGCCGTAATAGCTATCTGGAGCAGCAATCTCCATGCTGGAGGAAACACGAGGAGCGCCTGTTCTCCTCTCTCAGGACGCGTAATGCTCAGCAGAGACCGGGAAAGGAGTGACCGCTGTGCCTTTGTGTTCTGCCTCCGCTGGCCTGAAGGAAAGCAAGCTCAGAGATGTTCTTAAGAAGATGCAAACCACCCCAGTGAGAAAGCCCCCAGAGAGAGTACCCTGCCCCTGGCAGTATGTCCCCAGTGCTACCCTTGCCGTGCATGCTCCGCGCGGGGCGGGAAGCACCGTGCCTGGTCTCAGCCCTCAACGCCACGATTTCCAACCCAGAGTTCACCGTTCCTGTGCAGTTTGCTATAGCATTTTTTAAAGCTATTTTGTATTAAAACCAGGTGGGTGCATTTGCATTTGCTGCTGCTTTGTAGTTGGTTAGTTCGTTTTGGTTTTAGAATTCGCTTTAAATACTCCAGCAGCGGCAGGGGCCCGGCCGGAGGTCACGCGTGGCAGCGGGAGCGCGGGGGGACCCTGCGACCCGACACGTCTCAGCCGTGCGGAGAGCAGGTCCCGCTGGCTGCGGTTGGAAGCGAGCGGGGCCGGCACGGCTGGCGAGGCCATTTTGCAGCCGTTCAGGGAGGGAGAGCGGGCGGCGGGTGCGGCCGGGCGGAACCTGGTCCCCCGCCGCGGGTGAGCGCGGCGGCGGCGGACGCGGGGCCGGGCCGGGGCAGCGACGACGCAGCCAGGGAGCCCCGCGACTAGGAAGGGCGGGGCAGGNGGGAGAGCGAGGGGGGGGGCGGAATAACTGCGAGCAAAATTAAAGAATAAACCCGGACGGACCGGCAGCAGGGCCGCGGAGTTCTCCCGTCTCCCCTTCGTCCGTTTTGCCTCCGCCGCCCGCCCGGGGGAACAACGCGGGACGCGGAGCCAGGGCGCAGCGGCGGGACGACAATGCAGCAGGCGGAGAAAGCAGGAGGGGTAGCACACGGCAACATGGAGGGAGGCGCGGAGCGGGCCAGCCCCTGATGCGGCTCTTTCTCCTCCTCCTCCGGGCAGCGGCTCCGGCGGCGATTCTCTCCCCGGCGGCAGCTGGCGGCGGCGGGTGGAAATGAGCAGGTCGGCGGCGCTTCTTCTCTGCCTGCTGGGCTGCAACGTGTGGAAAGCAGTGACCAAAACCTTAGGAGCGCCCGAGGCGGCTCAAGGTCGGTGCGGGATGGGCGGCGGGATTGGCCCGCTTTGTGCGGCGGTCCCCTGGGCGGCGGGGGCTGCATTGTGCGGGGTGCCGAACCGAGGGTACGGTGGGGAAGCGGGTCGGTGATGTGGGACCTCTCCCGGCTTCCATGGGCCGCCGCAAACCCTGCAGCCCAGAGAAGCGGAGGCAGCCCCGCGGCTGGGAAGCTTTGTTACTGGCAGGGGCTGCGCTGGCCTCATTGTGTTGCTCCCTCCGTCCCTTGGCGCCGCCGGAGCTGTTGCATTGCGTCCTTTTCCCTCGGTTTCCCCTCTCCTCATCGTACCCGCTGCAGAGCCCGATGCGGCGGTGAGAGGCGGGTGGGGGGCACCGGCGGCCGCAGGCCGTGCGGGGCCGCCAGGCTGGAGCTCTCCCCCTCAGCTGACGGTGCGCCTCGGCCGCGGCCCCGGGACGTTTCCGGGCCTCCGCCGGGCCTTTTGTTCGGCGTGGTGGCTCCCGCCGGCCGGGCGGGGGTTGTCACCGCTGTCCCTGGGCAGCCGGGTAAAGACGCTCCCCGGCCGGGCAGAGTCGTCCTCGGCCCTCGCCCGGGCGGGCGCAGAAGCCACAGCGAGCCAGTGCCCGAGCGCCCCAGGGGCACCTGGAGCAGATCCTGATGCTCCTGTGCCGGGCTGCGGTCCTGCCCTGTGCAGGACCTGCAGAGCTGTGCAGCCCTGATCTTCACCTGTGCCGTGGTGTGGCAGCCCCTCGGCCGGCGAGGTGGAGCTGCCCTCCAGCCCTCCCCAGAGTAGAATCTCGGCGAGGAGGTAGACGCCGCCGTGCCCTCCTCGCCCTTGGCCTTGGGTTTGGTGGCAGGAGGGCAACCCCTCTGTCGGGCTCTGACAGGGATCCTGCGGCAGCATTGCGCCTGCCGGACCACGGGTATGTCAGGATGCAGAAAACTTGTGTACATAGGGGTACAAAACATGTTAGAAGGAAATGCATCCTCCCCTGTGGTCAGCGTTGGCCTTGTGGCATGTATTGTCAAATGGCTAAATGTGACATCTGGGATGAGCTGAGCCTTCATGGCAGCGGGCTGGCAGCATTCTTCCTGCTGTGCTGGGGTGGATGTGCACCATGTGAGGGATATGCTTATGTCCTGTTTCCTCAGAGCTTTCCTTATCTCACACAGGTTGTAACAATCAGTAAGCGATGCCTGCTGCAAGAAATAAACCATTAAAAGTAACGATTTTGATTTCCTTTTGTGGTTGTATTTAGGTATGCTGAGTAGAATCTGGATGGGCATGTGTTCACACACAGAGTAGTCAAAAGGCAAAGGTCTCTTGTAGGAAAACCTACCAAGCCAGGCAAATGTAATACCAGTTTCTGCCTTTTTTAAAAGACAAAAACCCAGCTGTTCTGGAATAAGAACCACTAACTAAAACTCAAAGGCCACTATATATACGGGATATACTGAGTTTATTGATAAGCATGCTAGAAAACCAGAGCTATGTGTGGCCCATGCAGCTAGCACTTCAGATACCAAGGTAATATCAAAATCTACTGTAATTTTTGTATCATTTGGTAATCTCCTTCATGGGATCAAAGTGGTGAGATATTGGCAGAATTAGTGCCTTTCAGTTGCTCTGCTGACCTTGTCTTCTCTTGTCAAGCTCAATTCAGATGGCATGGAAAGGCTTGTCTGTAGCTGCTACAGCCACATCAGGACTCCTCGCTGATTATTTGAGTAATAACAGCTGTGTCAGTGAGATGAGAACATCTTTGTAGAAATAGAAGTGTCTAATTTTGTCTTGCACGTAAGAACATCTGAGTTTTCATAATATCACCTTCCAAAACCTGATTACAAGCCCCGTCTTTTCTCTTTGGATATGTAGAGCTGATCTCATATCAAGGTGTATTCTGCTTCCTAACTACCACCTGCTTACTGTGAATCTTTTTTTGAAAGTTTATATGATGCCATCTTGTGGCTTTGAATGACTTATTGAACATCAGGCGTGATGATTTTCTGGGGAAAAGAGTTTTTAGTACCAGGTGCATTCCTAGTTTGTATATACACAGCACAGTAAGTGCTAAATGGTTGTAAAACTTAATCTAGCTGTTTTTCTCTCTTGCCCTTTTTGTACCATGGTACAAGTAGAGGGCCATTGCCAAAGTTCAGGGATGTTTGCAGATGACTTTCCCTTTGTGGCTGCCAATGGACTAGTTAAAAACCAACTGATTTAAATAAAGGTAGAGGTTAGAAAGCTAGAGTGTGCCATTAGGGAATAATTGCTTCAGCTGCAGTATTTATTGTTGGACAGGTTATGTGAGACTAGGGTGGAAAACCCTCCTCATGGTGTGACAGATAGAATGAGACTTGGTTAAGATGCTTCATGTCTGTGTTAACAGACCAAATAAATACATCTTGGATTTGGAGCTTTTTGAAGGTACAATTTGTAGTCAGTGCTCTGATTAAGGAAGGGATGAGGAGGGATGCTTTGCATCAAGCATTTCTCTCCTTCACTGGTCTCAGACATATGTTCAGACAGTCCCAGCTTCAAATTCTCCTCAACCAGACTGATTACATAATTTGTGAATGTGGAAGTATTGGTTAATAAGCTCTGCACTTGGCGCTGTATTTAGAAAATGGAATGACTTTTTTATGCAGATCTCTTGTGGCCTCTGAAGGTCACAGAGGTACCCTCTAAGTTTCAATAACTTACTTGCTTTAATAGGGTAAAATTCTCACAGGTGAGGTTCACTTTTGTTGGTGCTTGGAACCCAAGCAGTGAGGCCATTAGATATCCATGAAGGTACTCTTTAGAACCTTTACCTCTATAACTTCTCTCAAGTATGTAAAACCTGACAGGTTTTTCAGATGAGGCCTAAATTGTGGTTTTGTGGTGTTTTTGTTTGGTTTTGGTTGGGTTTTTTAATTGTTTTAACAGGTGTTCCAGAATTTCAGTTTCTTTTAGTGCTGAAATGAATGTGTGCAAATTTTAAAACAAAAAACCAAGCCTCTAAACTAACCCTTAAACCTATTGGCATTGGTGATTTGTTTGGTGAGTACACAAAATATACGGTGCATGTTTTTCACATGAATAGGTCTTGTGTAAAACCTAACAACAGACCTCTGGCAAATAGGAATTTAAGAGTTACATGAAGATGTAACATTAACCCAGGGAGAATGTAATCGGTGTAATTTGGGAAGGGATTAAATTTCTTTATTGCCTGAAAACTTTGCTTCTCAGTAGGAGATGAGGATCATTCATTTGTAGCTGTTAGGGGAGGTCTTTTAGAGAAATCCTAGAATATTCTGTTTTAGTGCTGAAATCTGGCATTATATTTGTCTGCTGCAGTTGTGTATTGGTTTTAACTCATATTTCAGTTGGTCTTCCTATTTTATTAGTTGTTCAAAATTAAGAAGTTATGATTAGTATAATAACATTTGAGTAATAAATAGCATCCAATTCAAATACTAGGCTACTAGTAGATGAATATGCTCAGGATATCCCACCTTCGCAATCCCAGAATGAGATTAGGTAGATAATTATTTTCCAGTATGATGGTGAATAAAAATTCAGATGTTGCTGCTTAGTCAGAATCTTAGCAGTGTTTTTTCCCTCTGTGTGCATGGAGGACAGGAGGGTTGATGCTTGAGTGCTGCTGAGTGTTTGGAATTGCCTTCCTGCAAGCAGCCGTTCCATTACTTCGTGGAAACTAACTTCACAACCATTTCAGCTGGATATTCTGCAAGTCTGCTTTTCTGGACAGCACAGTAACAGCTCTGAGAAGACCCTTCAGTTCTGGGTTGGTTTTTTTTTGTTTATTTGTTTGCTTATTTTAAAACTGATTATCCCAAGCTTGCAGTTTTAACTTGCTAGAGTTTAGATGATGCAGAAATAGTCTTTATAGCCTTTCTCTCTTTCCTCTTGCACTGCCGAACTGTCTCTTTTCATTCAGCTGCAAATTACTAATGACCATCAAATCCAAAGATTTTTTCATTGAGACCACAAATGGACTCCTCAGAGTAGAAGTTAAATTGCTCTAAAGCAGTACAAAACACATTTCTTTATTTTAGTGGAGGAGCCAGTTGTTTACTCAGTATTAGACTGTGTTGTAAAATGTTAATGACGATGGGGCGTTCGTTGATTTTATCAATTATCAGATCCAGGTAAGCACTAGGTTTTGGTTGGTATTTTTTGCATGTTTGTCTTGAACTACTAATGCCTGCAAAGCCTAGTAACTGATTTCCCTCAGTCAGATGAACAAGTTACCTAGGTGATCTGAGGGTTTAAAACCAGTCTTTTTCTCCTGAGCATTTGTGTTCACCCTTTTGGCTTGTAATACCTTGCACTAAGTGATTCAACTTCACTTTAATAATGCATGCATGCACTTGTGAAGTGGCAAATTCATATGCTGGCTTTCCCTGCACTCCCACTTGTGTCTTGAGATAGTGTTAATTGCCATGTGTTTCTCTCTCTCTCCTTATTTTTGTCTTTTTTTTTTTTTTTTTAAAAAACACCATATTTATGCCTTTTCCTGCTTGAGACTAAAACTGGGTTCATGAAGCTTTTATGGATAGCTATGTCAGCTTTTGGCTAAGTGAATGGTTTCAAATAGCAGTTTCTGGTAGCAATAAAGTGCAATTTTACAATTTTTAATTGTAATGATTAACAGAACCTTGGCTATATGTATTTGTGTGCTGGGGAGGAAGAAGAATGGTGCATTTAGGTTTTTTTGAAAATATCAGAAATCTCCAGTGGTTTTGGTAAATGGAGGAACAGAAATGTCACTCCACTTCCTGTTATTATAAACTTCAGATTAGTTTTTTACTCTTGTTTTTTGTGAACAAAGCCAGGCTTCATACAGGAAGAAAACCAGGAAGAAGATGCTTACTAAGGAAATGCAATGCTTTGGTCACGTCAGTATAGGAATGTGCTGTACCTGGCAGGTTGGCGGTTCAGCTTAAATGGCATTTCCTAGTAGCCCTGCTTGAAATCTCACCATTGAATAGCAGTGGTTGGGAGTGATGCTTCCATTCCACATCTCAAATTCCAGTACATTGGATCAGTATAGTTGTGAACCTCAAGCTTATAATTCAGGGACTGTTCTTCTTCCAGTCAGCTAAAGGCAAACTAAATAATCTTTCCAGAATACATGTAACTTGAAATCAAAGCAATGCACTTTCAGTATTTCTGTTGGCTTATACATTCATTATGTTATGCAAGCTTCATTTTTTGCAAGATAATTTTTCTTTGCTCCAGTATATATATCTGTTCTGCCTTTAGATATGAAGAAAGGCGACTCCTGAGAGACTGTGCTGTTGATATTCTGCTTCTTCCACAGCTCCCAAATGGTTTTACCATATACATGCCAGGAAGCAAAAAATAAGGGAGGCAAGAAGTCTATGTAAATGTTGGTATTTACTAGAAAAAAATGAGTGTAATAATACTAGTATAATACATGTTAATAATGTACACTAAAGCATTTTGGTTTAGGAAGTGCCAAAGACAACTGAGTGGATTTTTTTCATTCAGAAATTCCAGAAACGTTATCCTGGAGGCAGGTTTACATTAAGCTTTCAGTTAATGTAATATCTGGCTTGCTGTGCATGGGTAATAAGCATTATACACATGCTTTTTACAAATACCATTTTTAGTTTTATTAGAAACTGGAAAATATGTATATTTTTAATACAGAGCTATAAGAATGTGAACGTATAATTTCTTGTGTTTTCTAAATGCATTGAGTCTTCCACTTTAAATAGTAAGACAGATTCACAGTTGACATAATGGCATGTCTGAGCCCTTGAAAGGAGTATTTTTAAGTATGTTTCAACATAGAGCAGCATTTTCATTTCTGTAAAATGCTGATGTTCTGATTCAGATATACCCATGCCACTCTTGCTAGCTTGAAGAGCAGCAGATCTTGAGGAAAAACTGAAGGAAAAATTCATTTATACGCAGTATAGTCTCTAAATTTGACTCCCTATTACTTAGAGATCATCAGGTGATTTTGTGAGACTTGCTGAGAAAACAGCACCAAATTGAGGTAAAAGCTGCATTTGTACTGCTGCTGCAAGGAGATTAATGTATCAGCAGTTTTGTCTGGCCCTCTTGCTCTTCACCATACTGTGAAAAGCTGCAAAAGGTTAAGATCCAAACATCTCATATCTCAGTCTGTGCATATCAAGTATTCCTCTTGTGAGGGATATGCAGTTTGCATCCAGGGTAGGAGGCATCTTGTCTGACTTGGGTGTCTGCAGTCTTTGAGTTTCTGCATTGTAGTGAGTTGCCCAGTGGTCCTTTTACAGACAAGAAGATCTTATCTTCTCAGCTAATGAAGCCAAGTATCATTCATGTCACCTGGAATAAGCACATTTAGCTTGATGAATATCCACTGTGTGAATCTCCAGTGAGGAGCATGGCAGCTTACACAACACTATTTGAAATCCCATTTAGTCAGATGAATCCTCCCTCAGTGTTGCCCTCTGGCTTTGCCTTGAGTTACTGAATATACACAGTGTAATAAACTATGCGAAGGAACCTACTCTTGGATTACCTGGCTGGGTTATGTGCTTTTCAAAACTCAAACAAGAGTTATTGTCTATTCACATTTCTAAACACTTGTCTCTGTAGTATTATGCTTATGAACCTAAGTGTTTCAGTCCCAAGAGTAAATAAACAACAACAATAAAAAAGCTTAGAAACAAGTAAGGAGACTTGTAGAGTTGTTTGGACTTGCCTATATGTTTTTAATTAGTTTTGTATTCCCAGGGCTTGATTTATTCTGAATTAAATTGCATCGTTATTCTCATCTTTGTCTGTTTTCTTATACTGGCATTTGTGTAGCAATGTGTTAAACCAGATCAAGGAAGTTATCCAATTGAAAACTCCTGTATGCATCAGCTCAGTCTTCACCTGGATCATTTCCCTGACTGGATTCATCAGAAATTACACAAATGCTATTGCTGGTGCAGTGCAAAGGCCTGGGAGGAGATGGTAAGGGCAAACAAGGACTTCATGGCAGCAATGCCAGTTGATACAGGATTACATTTTTTTGTAGAACTAAAGTCTAAGACCTAAGGCACAGCATTTAGAAAGGTAACTGTTTTAAAAGTTAATACTTAAAGGAAACTGCTCTTATCTGGAAGTATGATACCATCCATTGCTCAAAGTAAAAGCATAAAGAATTTTTTGAAAAATCAATTTGCTTACAGTAGGAAAAAAACCTGCATTATACAGTTAACACTGGCAGACCTGGACCTGGGTGCTGGCAGATGATTTGAGGCACTTTCAGCTGCAACTGTCTCTTGTCAGAACAGATTTTTGTCCCTGCCTAAGATTTCCAGTTTGTACCCTGCATGGAAGTTTAAACAGACTTCCATCCACAGTTTCAGCTCAAGCTTCCTATGACATGTACTATGACAGCGCAAGTGCTCACAAGTGTTTCTCCCAGTTGTAGGGCAACAGGTGAGTGAGTACCTGAGTCATCTTTTCTCTGGATGTTTTAAATGACTCGAGAGGAAATTACATATTTTAGTTCATTTGAATGCTAAAGAAACATGGGGGCCGTACTGGCACTTACCATAGTCTTCTGGTCGAGTAACTTTTGCCAGCAAGTTGTCAGCATAGGATTTGACATGATTAACGCATGATGCCTGCTGGTGTCTGGGCACTCCTCTCTGATCTGTCTGCCAGCCAGAGTGATTGCCACCTTCCTTCAGCTAATTGCCTTACTTTCCTTAACTACTGCACTTTTGCACTGATGTCTCTGAGATTAGAGTGTCTGTTGAGAGATAAGAAATTTTAACTCTTTATCCTACCCTTCCTCCCTCTGTCCCTGTGTTGGCCCTCTCCTATCTTGGCCCTCTCCTATCTTGAAAGGCTTGGTTTGTTTTTGCTGATGACAGGCAGGAAAGTGTGCTAGGGGGTGTTCTTGGACTTTTCTTGTTTCTGTTTGAGTTGGGCAAGCATTGCTAGAGAATTAAATGTATCCAGGAGCTCTGGAGACAGTACTGATGGTCTGCAGGGGTTGAGGTGGACAAGGAGAGGAAGATACCACTGGGCAGGAGGGGATAAACTTGTCCGGGCTTTGCATTGTGTTTATAAAATGGGAGCCATCAGCTCAAGATGGGAGCTTTCTGTACTTCTCTCTACATTGTGGTCCTGGCAAGTTTTGAAACCTGCTGAGTAGTATACTGACCTGGACAAATATTACAATAGTTAAAAAGGCTGCTTGGGGTAATAACATTGGCAGACACAGTGAAGCATGGCAATATACTTGCTCTTTTATCTTTACTGCTACTACCCATATTATTCTTGTAATATTCACAGCTTACTTCAGCATTTGAAGTCTTGGCAAATAACTTAAGCTTGGCCCAGTCTCTAGGTTCATGGTGTATGATTGGCAGGACCCAGGAACACATGTTTGAAATGAGAGCTGTATTTTTGTTGTTTTGTAGTGAACCTGTGTATGGGGACTGTTACATTTTCCCTACCATAAAAATCTTATTTTGAAGACACTCATTTTCTTCAAAAGTTAACCATTCTGTAAGAACAAAGGAATTTTTATTTAATTCTTTAGTATACTGCTAGTTTAAAAGTTTTAGAGGAAACTATGGCATTAAACATGTTGTTAGCATGTTACATGAAAATTAAATATACAATTGCTTCAAGCAGCCTGAAGCAGTAGGAGCTAGAACTTAAAATGGGATTTCAAGTTTGTTTATTGCTGTAAGCCACAACTGCAGTGGGCTTTAGAATATTAAATAAGTAAAAGTAATTTGAAAATCAGTTATTGAAGGAAGAGAATATGCCATGCTAAACTTATTGTTGAAAACCATTAGTTTTTGCAGACATTTGATAAAGTTCTCCTTCTTAAGGTCGGATCTGAATACCTACCTGTTCTGTGAAGCTTTACCTCAGCAAAAACTACTTGCTGTTCTTTAGCTGTGTTCAGAATCTTGGTGAAGATGTTATTATAATTAGTAAATTTACCTGTATGTAATCTTTCAGTGAATCTTGGAGGGATTATTTCATTTGTTTGGGGTTTTTTTAAGGCATGGTTTACTATTGCTGCATAAAGAGCTGAGTGAGCCCTCTTAGCTAACGTTGTCATTAGAGAGGGGGTCAGAGTGGTGTCATGTCTCAAGACTTTCTATGCACAGAAAAAATAGCCTTGAGTTTTGAGAGGTGAGTGGGTTATGCAAACAGAGTAGAGCAGTTTTGGTGATGGGCTCCAAGAAAGGTAATAGTTAATGCGCAATAGTTAATGCGCAAGTTAATGCGTGCTTTAAAGTGTACTTTCATTTTTCTGTGGTGAAAAAGAAATCTAAAAAGTGTATATAAGCTCTCAACATGAAATTCATTAATAACTAATAGACCTGTAGGTTCCGTCAGAGCGATAGAGAATCTTTGCCTACCATAGATGATTGCACATAAACAAAGATGCTTTTGATGCATTTGAGGATCAAGTCTTGCACCAGTTAGCTGCTAGGGGTAATCAGATGTCATCTTCCCTAACCCCTAGCCTGATTGCATGGGGGAAAATACCAAAGCTTAAATTCTTAAGGCCAAGTTCTCTCAGGTACTCTGTATTCCTGTGGTGGTGTTAGCATTTCCAAGAAGGAATATATTGAATGGGAGGGAACGTAAATGCACAGCACTGTTTTCTTATCATGATGCTGACATGGGGCAGAAAATCTCATGGCCTCATGCCATGGAAACTGGAAACTTCATGCCATTCTGTCTACTGCTGTACAGGTTAACAGCTAGTCAGGATATACTCAAAATGATCCATCCTGTCAGGGCCTTGGTGCATCTAGGGCCTGGCTATAAACAAATGGTATCTGACATTATTGGGTTGCAGGTCTTTGCTTACTTTCTGGTGTGTCTTTGTGGAGGTGGTAAAAGGCAGCCTTCATTACTCCAAATGTTAAAATTCAGAAGAGCTTTTAACAGCCCAAAGGCTTTGGAGGCGATGGGTATATTTGCCAAAAAGAACAGCACTTTCTCTTGCTGAGTTTAATCTTTTAAGTTATTCTTACACCTTCTTGAGTGTATAACAAAAGTAATAAATTAAAAATGGTGTATCTTCCTTTGAAAAGGAAGGCTCGTTGCTTGTTCTCTACTCATAGACTGAGGAAGGTATGTCTGTTGTGCATAAAATAAGGTCAAGAGTGAAGAGAAAGTGCAGTGACCATGATGATACACTGTCTAGGTCAGGGCTGGGAAGTAAATCAAACCCACACAAGAGTTTGTTCTTAATTCATACCGTTTTTACTTCAGTGGTTAGGGAACTTTTACTTAATTAAGTGATACTTAGTAATGAAGCTTCTGCTTGGACCCTTGTGAAATAATGTTCAGATTTATTCTGCCTATTCTCCCAGTTCCCTGCTTTTCTTTGTCACACTTGCATGAGTGTAAAGGGTAAAGCCAGAAAGTTACCTGGCAGTGGGCAGCACAGTGACAGTGCTGGGCTTGCTTTCAGCAGTCTGGGCTTGCTTTCAGCCTCCTGGAAGGCAGAGAGCCCTACCTGTTACACTGGTGTTCAAATATGAGGTTTTTTTTTTTATGTACACAGCAACTTGTCCCCAAAATGAATGGCAAGCTTTGTTTCTGAATATATGTATGTAAAGAAACAAGATTAAACAAAAGGGGCCAAAAAAATAAAAAGCATAAAGGTGATAGGAAGGCATGCAAGTTAGGAAATGAAGTTTGAATGGATTCCAGCTACAAGTACTAAGATCCTTCTTCCTTTTCTTCTTGCACTTCCCTTCACCTTCCCTTTCCTTCTGAGTTGAGCTTAATTTTTTACTTTTTTGTTTTGATAGAAGATAACCTACATTTTAAAACATAGTCTTGTAAACAAATTTGGATTTTTCATACTCACAAAACTTGACATTGCAGATAACATCAAAATCTCATTTCATGCTCTGAAGCAGCAGGAAGATAAAACACCTCAAATTCAAGGTGCTTTTAGAAAGTCAATACTTATCTGTTCTGTTACAACACAGAATATACCATAGGAAGCAATTATTTTAATTCAGAGAGTGAGACAACACTGGTAAATGTTGATTTCAGGAATTTTGCTGATAACCAGTTACATTTTTCAATCTTCTCCATGCTTACAGTATAATATTTAATATAACATTTTTGTTACTTTAAACCCAAACTGATGACTTGTGATTTTTATGAGGTTGCTCTGTATTCACTGGGCCTCACCTGAGGGCAAAATAAAAAAGATGTGTTTTTTACCACCTTAAAAAGAATAGGGAAAAAGAAAAAAACTTAATTGTAAGTCCATTGATCCTTTTCCTTGTCATGAATTATTCACATATTAGTGTGATAGGTTTTGTTAGGATTTTTTAAAGCCTTGTAAAGAGCAAAACAAATATGAGCATAATAATTATTTTGCTATGATACCTAGTTATCTTCACACCTTAGTTTGTCTCAGTTTGTCTTAATTACCAGGTTTCTGAGACCAAAATTGTGAGTCAGTAGGATTAGTTTATCTGAATGACTCTTGAAAAACTATGTATTTGTTTGTTGGAATCCTATATTCTCCTTACTTCTGCTAAGAAACTGGGATGGCTGCAGTTGGTAGGAGACTGCAACATTCATGCACACATGTGCAGATGTACACGTATGCTTGTCTTGCAAGGCCATATGGTATGAATCAAAGCTTACCTCTCAGTAATAAAAATGTAATGCATTTTCCATCATTTTCAGTTACGTGTTCATGACATGATATTTCTTAATTCAGACAACTTACAGAGATTGTCCTTTGTAAATGGTCATTATTCTGTGAAATGAATGTGTTCTCCAGGGTACTTAGCCTCAGTTTTGTCCTTGGATTGCTGCGGATATTTCAATAACACCAGAAGTTGTCATCTTTTCTGCTCCCTGGCTTTGTTCAAAGCAGCTTTGGCTTGCAAATGCATACAGATGTGTTTGTTCCTTCTTGTTCCTGGCAGTAGATTGGCAACAAACCCTGGCTAGCAGATCGAAAGCATGTGAACTAATTGAGGGTATGAGTATATGTACTTCCTTGTTCAGGATTTTTAAACAATCTGAGACCTCTAGTTAAACATTGCTGGCTCCTGGTTGTTTTATTTTCCTGCCGTTTTCATGGTAAATCATACTAATATTGTAGCTTCTTAGAAATTTCCAACTTTATCAGAAAAAGTGAATTTTAATATTAGACTTCTAGATCTTTCATGTAAAACTATAGCACTTAGAATTTTTTCTCTCAGTCTAGTAGCTCAAGACAATTCAACCTTTAGACTGTGATAGTGCCTTTGATACTATTAAAAGTTATCCTTTCTAGACACAAGTACACTTATCATTAAAATGAAGAACTGACCTACTATTTATATTTTTGTCTGTATTAAGGTAAGTGGAGTGGTTAAGATACCCTGGATATTGACCAGATGCTGAATCACATGTCTTACTCTGAAAATGACATTACTGAAAATCAGTACTGGTAGATTTTTTTCTCTTAGGTAGTCACAATAGGTCTTTGGGTTCTGACTTTCCTATGTACTTGTTTGTAACTGATATGCTGTTATTTTCCTCTATCAGGAATATAAAACAACAACAAAAGAAAAGATACATGTTTAGGTAACATGATGTGTCTTCTACATTTTTTTTTAATGGTTTGTAAGCACTCCAAGACATTCCTTTAGAGTATGTCTGGTAGTTGAATCTTCTGCCATACTTGTAATTTTTGATAACAAGACTCCAATCACCAGCAGTTCTAGTGTAGTAATCACCTTGTGGAGAGGCCAGTAACTTTTTCAAATAGTCATGATGACCTTGACTTTCAGAGGAGATGAGCATGTGTTGTCCTCAGTGTGCTGCTATGTTGCCTTAGAGCAAGGAGCATGCTTAGACGAAATTATGAAGGAGTTTAATAGTTAGTTCATCAGAGAGTTTTGCTAAGAGTTGCTTAGTTATTTCCTGATTATTTTTTTCTGGAGGCTGTCCAGACACATCCTTGTGTTGATTCTGGAGGCATTTTATGCATTGTCAGGTTCACTTGAACTTGCCTCTGACCTGTGTTTCTAGCTGTGCATTGCAGATGTTTACTCAAAGAATCATAGAATCATTTAGAAAGGTGATCATTTAAGATCACCTAGTGCAACAGTCCATCACTAAACCATGCAAAGTCCATCACTGAACTATGTGTCTAAGTGCCACATCTACATCTCATAAAGGAGTTAGTTATGTCCCTGCTAAAAACTGTAAGTGCCTGACAACTTGGCAGTGTTTCAACTTGTTGTTCAAGTTGCTTGAAATACAACTGCATTTTAGATTCTGAAGGACTCTAATCCATGTGTCTTGTTCCTTTCCAAGATCCTTAATACCCATCAGGAGTGATTGGAAAGGGTTTGGTTGCTCAGTAGTTCCTGGACAGAGATGCTCAATGTGTATGTGGAATGAGGCATTTTGCTGACCTTCAGTACCACAGAGGGATGTGCAGAGATGAGGCTGTAGTGAGCACTGTGTTTCTTTGTTCATACTTGAGGGAAGCTTGGTTAGCTTGACAGCCGTGGCACTATCTCATGGCTACCAACTGCTGTCATGTTGTCCAGTCCTTTGTGTTCTTGACATGTTGCATCCAGACTTAGAAGGTCTGTTGTGTTGGCTTTCTGTCAACTGAGGATCCTAAACTGCAGCTTCTTAGTGTGGGCTGGTATAGCTGAATGCAGAGCAGTGAGCAGGCTATACTCCTGTTCTTCACCCTCATCTATGCCCCACTGCTGCTGCTTTTTGGGAAAAATATCCAGATTGTATGGATCTCTGCAGTAATTAAAATAAAAAGATGATTCTTAAGAACATTTTGTAATCTCATTGGGGAAAATGAAGAAAAATTCAACTTACTAGCTCCTGTTCAGAAGAATGATAGTTGCTGTGCAGTTGTTTTTGCCTTGCTGTGTGAGCTTGGAATATCTGATTGTTTTGCTCTCAGTACTTGCAGATGCTGGTCTTTCACTGCTTACCACTGTTGTAACTTATTACTTGGCTGTTAGATACCTGTAGATAGCAATAGTGCATGGGGGCCCCAGCCTGTGGCTGGGGTTCTGCTGGGCTGTAATATGTCAAGGTGTTGTGGCTTCTAATGTTTTCCATTGCCAGGGAGCTGAATACTAGAAGTTCTGCTTTGTGACCCCTTCTAATGCTGTTAGCTGTGCAACAGAGAAAAGCAAGTAATGTAGAAACAAGGTCATGTGAAAATGCAAATAGTTGAAAGAGGTAAACGCAGTAGAAAACATGAAAGGTACTTACTGATGTCTTTACTGGCTTTGGCTGCTTGTTCTAAGCTGGTAAGTGAAGAAGGTGTCCACCCTTATTTGCAAAAGGCTGGCACGCTCAGGAGTGCTTCAGAGCTGCTGTCTTGTGATACTGAGTATGAGCTGGAGGGTAGTTTACTGTTTACTAGTTCATGTTGACAGCTTGGTCTTAATGGAAGTGGATACTAATAGAGGAAGTAAACTTAGTGCAAGGTTATGAAATGATGGGGTAGCATTTTATCTATCTTTAAATGCTAACTTCTTTATTCAATCCACACTGGGTCTGTCTTTGAGAGTTTGCATTGCCCAAGTATAGGGGCTTGATGTAGTGATGGGTTGTTTGTATGATGGAACATGCCTTTCTCAATAGGTGTGGAAAAGATGAGCTTATGGGAAAAAGGACATTTGTTTGAAGAATTATAAACATAAGCTTTTCTTTTTCTTACTTGTGCAAAAACTTCTGTTCTAGGTATTCTAGTCAAAGACAGTATCCGATTGCTGTGTAACCCTTGCCCAGCAGGTCTTGCAGTACAGACTTTGTCTCTGAGCTAAATTCGCTGTGGCTGGGTTTTAGTGCCATATTTGGTCTTTACTTTCTGAGCACTTATAGCAAGAAACCAGTGTGTTGTGTGCTTGAACACTGCCTCAAACTGCTACTTTTTAGTAACAGTCCTCAAGGTTTTATGCTCGTTTGTCCTTTTCACTGACTAGTCATTGGCTCTGTCCTTGTCCTTCATCCATACATATCTTCTCCCCCTAAGAAATCATACTGCTCTCTTCAGCCTTACCTGTCACTTCTATATAGGTCATGTCTTCATGTCTGATTCTATATATTCTTTTAATTTTGATCTCTGTCTGGTCTCAACCAGCTCCTGGCTACACCGTAATTTATTACAAGTGACAGATTTGGAGGAGGAGGTCCTCTGCTATATCGTATCTCTGACTGTTGTACTTATAGCAGATGATGTTGCTGTGCCATTCCTTGGCTGTTTTAAAAAACTTCCAATGTGGAGGAACTGACATGCTTTGCAAATTGTAAAACCCAAAGGAGTTTAAAATAACAGCTGCCAAACAGCTTTAACTCCTTAGTTTCTTTCTTGGTTTATATTATGAGTGAGGAAAAAAGTTAATTTTTTTTTTTTTTTAATGAAAGAAAATTGTCCTTATTGTCAACTGATGAAAATCAGATGCTGACTTTTTATTGTCTGATTCTTCAAAGAATTAGAATATGATAGCAAGGGTGTTAATCTAGCAAATGTCTTCTGGTCATGTTTTAAACCCAGCATGAACAGACATGGATGTTTTTAATAGAAAGACAGATAATTAATTCCAAGAAATATATAGGTCTTATGCCAGAATAAATGCAATTTGTGATTTCTGGTTAATTTTTATTATTATTATTTTAGAATTATTTCACTGGGGGCCCTTTGCAGACTTTGGAACGCTTAATAACTTTTGCTAATATCCTTGAGATTTTGTGTATTACATAAACTTCAGATTTCCTTGCAAGTCATCTGTGTTTGACTTTCTGAGAGCTATTACAGGCACCAGCAATAGCCTGTACTTGATTATTGAATTACTGATTTTTTTTTTTTATTTTTTAACATTTTTCCCCACTGCTTTGGTCTCATAAATCTACCTTGCCTGCTTTACTTTCAGCCTGGAGCAGGGTAATTGTTGCCTGCTGAACATGGAAAGCAAATATTTGCAAGCTGAAAGTAAAGGGAGGCTGTCTAATTTCTCCTTTCTGGTGTGCAGAATGACTGCATGTTGTTTTCAGAGTGAGTAGCTTGGTCTGCATGGTTGCAGTTGGTTCTTGTGTGTAGAACCGTAGTGAGGACTAGGTGAAATTCCTTAGTATTGTATTGTGGATCAAAGCAAGTGACCCTCCTGCACTCTGATCTGTGAATGTAATACTGCAGAAATTACAGGTGGTGTGCAAGCTGTGCCCACAAGTCGCTTTGTAGGGAAAGATAATGAAGCACAGCAATATGTTTACTTCTGTGTTTGACCAAAAATGTTTGGAGCGCAGTTCTGAGTATGAATCATGAGCCCTGTGAGAGTGTAGGAGTAGGTAGGTACTGGAACAGACTAGATTTTCATCTTTTTAGCAAGTACCTTGTAAGCATTTTTTGAATCTCCCTGACCTCATCTTAAAACTGAGTTCTGCTTGACCTCACCATTATGAGTCAGAGGATGTTTCCAAGAATTTCACTTCTATTAGTAACGTTGTGCAAATTTTTCAATACTTTTTATCTCCCCAAGCAACTGAAATATTAAAGTCCATGAAATATGGTATTTTGCTGGCCCTTACTGCCATGTGCATAGGCAGGGTTGTTACCCAACAGCTTGACCCATCTGGTTGAGTTCAGTGAAAATTGCAGTTGCACAAATACCCAGTTAAAAAAAATAAAAAGAGGTAAATTTAATAAGCTAAAGATTATAAATTTAGTAAGCTAAAGGGGTAAATTTTATAAGCTAAACATTGGGCACATGGAGTCATTATGAGCAGAGATGCTGAAAACACTTAACAGTACAGAACTACTAGTGTTCAGAAAAGAAGCCAATTTTCATTCAGTTGGTAAGGTAAAGTAATTTTATTCAGGTGGTAAGGTAATTAGATCCTGATACTCTCTCATATTTTCCTTCTCTATTATTATTTAAATGAATGTAGCTTGCACATGATCCTATTTCTTAGAACAATATTTTAGACCACCTTGGACAACTGAAAAAGAAAGAAGTTTGCAGGCATGAAGATTTTATCCATTTCTCTGACAAAGTTGGTTTTTCAGCTTGTGCATGCCTTAGTACAATTGCTCTGACTTTAATTTTGTTACGTTAATATTGAGATAAATCAAAGGAAGGAAATAAGGATGGGTAACAGCCATCAAATTGGGAAAAGGTAAGCATTGAAAGAGTTTGGAGATAGGATCACATATTGGTTGAGTTTGGAAGATACCTCTGGTCCAATCTCCCTGCCTAGCTAGGGCCATCTAGAGCTGGTGGCCCAGGACTATTTCCAAACAGCTTTTGAGTATCTTCATGGATGGAGACTCCACAGCCTCCCTGGACAGCCTGTGCCAGTGCTCAGTCACCATCACAATGAAAAAGTGTTTCTTGATGTTCAGAAGGTTCAGATGCTCCTTTATTTCAGTTGGTGCCTGCTGCCTCTGTTCCGTCACTGAGCACCACTGGAAGTGTCGGACTCCATCATCTTTCCAGTGCAGTAGGAAGTGAGGAGAAACTGTGACATATGGTAATAGCATGATTATGCCACATTCAAAGCTGTTTTTTCTGAGTTGTACTTGGCTGGAAGGTGCTGCTACTGTTAAGGCCAGAGAGAGTAGAAAGACTTCTGTGTTTGAGAAAATTGTCAAACTTTTACTTATTATTTTTTCAATAGAAGGATACCTGCCTGGCATATCAAGCCTTACATGTTTCCTTAAAATTAATTCTATACCAGAGCCAAGAAGTATACAGTATGCCAGGTTATTTTGAGTAGAGTTGTATTGCTTTCATAGCATTTTTTGTTAAAGTACGAACAGCAGTGATTCCAGGTGAACTGCCAGAAATTTTGGATGTTTTACCTTTGCCTTAGGAATATGGATTTCGCACTTCATCTGTCTATTCAGTGCTCTGGCTGTATAGAATTTAATATAAACTGAGCTGTGGTAGTGCCCTGCTTGTATGCTTTTAGTGCCATGGGTGTTGGCATCTATATTTTATTTGAGAAGCAGTTTATAACATATTCCTTGTTATTATTTCCTCCATAAATTTAAAATATTACCATATTTTCATTTCAGATCTAGCACAGTCAGCTTTGGATGTTGCAGCAGTTACTGCAAGATCCCTGTTCCACAGTTGGGATAGCTCCAGTTGGTTTTCACCAAAACCATTGAGCAGTGTTGGTGCATGGAATCACTGCCGGGCTACACAGACAGGGATGAGGCGCGCTCACATAACACTCTTCAGTCTTCCAGCTGGAGGAGTAATAATATTCAGATGAAGGACAGTGCTAGGCAGCTTGAGCGTGAGCATCTTCATCTGCTGCTAATGTCTGTGATGACACTGTTTCATGCACCTTTGGCATCTGCAGCGGGCAGCCGTTCTAGCAGTATTTGATCCCAATCAAAAAGCAGTCTTCCTCTTTGCTTTATCAGAGGTGAATGTTACTTCCCTCTACAGAAAAGCCTGAGCTCACAGCTTGGTGAAACCATGTGGGACTTTTTTTATTGTCTTGCTATCGGTTTGTGCCACCTGGCACAGCTCTATTTCATCCAGTTTTTTTCTCTTTTCCCAGAAAGGAGGAAATAGATGCTTCAGGCCCTGAATACTCAGCTAAACATCACTGTATGATGATTGGAGATAATAAATGAATTATTAAACGTTATGTTTTGTTAGTATAATGTTCATTCCTACCTATCTTTTGAACTACACATGAACTTGCTCAATCATGCATTTTTTTTTCCTTGTGGCATAATTAATTTCATTTTTGTCTGGTACAGATTACTGTTCTTTTTTGAATTTCAGCTTCCTGTGACCTAACACTTCATTCTGGTACTTTTAAAACTCTCAAAGAAGGGAGAAGAAAAGAAAAAGAAAAAAAGGTGGGCACAGGGAGGACTTGGGGAAGATTTCTTGATGTTTCTTTCTTAAGCTGGTTGTTTGAAGGCCAGACTCCGCCATCCCCAGGGTTAATCCATATGACCTCCTGCTGCCCTACCGTGCTTGAATTGCATTTCAGTGTTAGGGTTTGTTTTTTGTGTTTCTTGACAATTTGTTTTGTTAGGGAAATTGTCTATCATTTTATACTACTTTTGCTCTTCATTTGTAAGAGGTGAGAAATGGCTGTTGCAAAGAACATTCAGGACTGTTTTAGTTGTTATCTACAAAGCTGAGATTTTTATAGATAGACTGTTGCAGAAGCTATTTTGGATCTTTTTTCTCTAATGTGTTACCATTGCGTATAAGCTCCTGTTAGTATTGAATGGGGTAATAGCATTGTTCCTCTTCAGATTATGTCCCCAAACCTGTAGTAACAAAGCTGTTAGTAGTGTTTCATAAGGATCTTCCTTTACATTTGGCATTGTAAAAGTATTTCTGTGTGACCAAACACATAGCCTGTGAACAGATGCTGAATATTTATATTAGTAGGTTTTCGGTCACATTTCTAATAACATCATTTATAAAGCGTGATTTTTTATAACAGTCTTTACAAAATTAAACAACTATATTACAGTATAAATTTGTCTATTTAGGGACCAGTAATGTTAATTTCTAAGTTGGAAGCTTACCAGCTCTTAGTTACAGAGGAAGAAACAGATAGTGTTGGTCAGTCACAGGTTATTTTATAAGACAACAAATAAATGTAAACAGTGATTCTCTCTGCACATGCAGAAAGGACTTGTCTAAGGAAGGAATTGCACTTGAGAGTTTGGCCTTGAGAAAAGAATCCAGGTAAAGAAGTAGCCATTGAGGAATGGGGTTTTGGCAGGCAGCCAATTTTGTGAGTGTGGAAGATACGTAATTACCTTTTTTAAGACAGAACTTGAAAATCTTGACTTTTTTTATGATGCATGTTTCTTCTGGTAACAGAAACCTGGATCTGACTAGCCACAAGATTCCTTTATGTTCTTTCTTCTAATTTAAAACACTCCTACTAAGAACAAGTGAGAAGAATAGAAACAAACAAAAAAAAAGGTAATAGTATAGTGAAGGTCCAGCAAAAATATTTTCCTTTGTTTTTAGTTTTTGCTTTTCAATGGAACGCAGCAAAATCCCCTGTTCTAAAAATGGCCTGAGGTGACTCAGTATTTAAATAATAAACTAAAGTCAACACAAGAAGTGGAAAAAGTGGCTCTCTAATTTCTTGAGATTTACTGTTTCTTTTCTACTTGCATTGCAGTTAGGAATTGTATGTTAGTATTCCTTGATAATTTTTATACAGATTACTATTTTCAAAGTAATTTTTTCCATTCTTGCTGCAAAAAAACTTGTACTCAATTGAAAGTAGTTGCAGTTTTATTCTCAGTGCACATGGAAGTAATTAATATGTTAGATAAGGGATTGAAAGGCAAAGCATGTAACTGCGTTTCAGAGCTGATGTGAATGGGTATGGAATATGGAAGAATTTGCTTTCTTGTTTGTGGTGGATTCGGTTGTTGTTAAACACTAAAACAAAACCACCACTGGTGTGTGGTGAGTAGAGTAACTGAAAGAGTAACTGAAAGAGTAACTGAAAAAAGATAACTTGTCAGTGTAGCTCTTAATTTTGGGAAGAGTTAAATGTCTGTTAAGTGCCTATACTACCATCCAACAGAAGATGTGACTACTGCACACCGGGCCTTTTGAGTTGATGGAGTGAAATGTTTCTAATGGTGCCTGTGTTCTCCAGCAAATCTGCTTGCAAAACATTAGTCTGTGGGTTTCTTTGTGTGCTCGTTGTAATGTAAAAGACATGGGTGATAAACCAGCATAAGTGGATGCTTTAAAAAAACTATCCAAGTATCCTTACAACTTGGATAGGAACAGAGAGATATGCTTCGTTGGGAGAGCAAGTTGATGTCATAATGGCTACAGTGTGATGTTTTGACCAACAGCTGAAATAATTCAGAATTGTAGAAGCATTAGATTTATTTTTTTTTTGGTGCAAAATGTATAAAGTTTTGATGAATCTCAGCTCATTTAGTATACTGTCTTAGGTTGAAAAGA
>VXBQ01009717.1:330-70493 GCA_013400175.1 Phainopepla nitens
GCGGCTGCTGCCGGCGGCGGGGTTTGGAGCGTGCAGAAGCGGCGCTGCGTCCATCCCGCTCCAGCACCACGTGCCAGCCCTGGAAAACCGCCTGCTGGGCTTGAAACCCGGCGAGGATCCGTGGTAGTTCTTTCCCTTTGCCACGCTGGGAGATGGAAGTGAGGCGAGTTGTGCGCAGAGTGCTTGTTCCTCAGCTCCGCGGCTGCTCGAAGCTCAGGGTGCTGGCTGTGTTTCTTTTTTGCTGGAAATTTGGGTACCACGTTGGTGTGCGGCTTGGACAAAGCTGCTCTCCGCGGAAAGGATGAGTTAGGTTTTCTGTCCTTCTAAATTTGAGGAAGGTTGACTCTGTAGCAAGTGCGTAAGTTCTGAATCTTGGTTGCCGTGTGCGTTTAAAGAAGAGAAAAGCACTCTTGGTTAATTGTGATGTTTAGGGAAAAATATTTTTTAGCCCTGATTGTATCAGTGTCACAGGCTGGCTATAACTAGTAAAAAACTCAAGGCCTTCATTAGAATTTTATGATGCCAACACACTGGTCATAGTCTGTAGTCCATAGTCTGAGAATTTATAGGCCTTGGGTTTCTTGGATATTTACAAAAAGTATGTTATGAAATTTTATTTAAACCTCACCCTACCATATTTGATATGGCCATGGTGGAAGAATGTAATTGGAACTGTTAGATCAAGTCCTGGTGTTCCTCAGCAGAACTGATAGCCAGGAAAATACTCAGAAGCCTCACTCCCACTTCTAGCTTAGGTTTAGTTCAGGAAACTCTGGGGAGGGAAGAGATATTATGACCCCCTTGCAGCAAACTTAACTGATTATATCCTATCTCACTTGCAATTTAATTGAGGTTTTGAGAAAGGAAACTTCTTTGTTGGGGAGGATCAACCAAATCAAGCAAGCCTTCTGTCTAAGAACCTTTTGGCAGATAGTAGAGCGTAGTATGTAGCTCAAATCCTTAACAACTTACTCGAAGTTTCAGTAAATGAAGAGTTGGAGTTTTGCTCCAGTCTGGTCCAGTTGACAAAAGTGTTATCTTCTGCTGCGGAGGAATCATTTCTTGAGGACTTCAGAGTTACCCGTTGAGAAATACTTAGTCATGCCTGTCAGTATTGCCCTGTGTGCTTTTAGTGATTGTAAACGCTGATGCTCATGGCACCCACTTCAGTGGGATTGAGATCACGTGATGGCACGGTGACTTTTTAAACCTTGTGCCTTTTTTCCTTCATCTGTTTGTGGTGTTGCTGGCTCTAAACTAAGACAAGAAGGGGAGAAAAGGCTCGATTGTAGTCCAGTAATTAAATTCCAGATGGTTCTTTCCTGCGTTGGTTCATAGCTTCTCCATTAGGCAGATTGCTCTACTTGAGGGAAGCCGTCAGTATGAGGAATATTATCCTTATTTGTCTTACAAAGGGAAGAATTACTACAGGGACTAGAAGGGCCCTCTGTCATGGCCCTTTCTTGGAGGGGGACTTGAAAAACGCTGCATGAATTTTTGTGAAGGAACAGGTCCTAAACAGGGCTGGGGGAAGAAGAGCTGACTGCCCTGGTAGGCAGATTTCCTTGTTTTATTTTGCTGCTTGGAACAGAACAGAAAGGTGATATAAGAAAGAAAATGTGAAGAAGGGGTATAGATTGCAGACAGAGAATTAGAAGAAGAAAGTTTATAGAAGAAGGAAGCCTCACATGAGGCGTCAAGTGATAAAACAGAGGAATATCTGTAACAATGAACAGTTGTATTAACAATCTCTCCTACCAAACACTTAGAAATTAGTGAAAGGAGTGGGAAAACAATGGATAATGCAGGATTCTTGTTAGCTGATCAAGTCTATAGAATTAATGAAGTGAATATAATTTGAAAGTGTAGTTACAGCTTGGGTACTTAGACTGTAATCATGTAGTTCTGAGTTCTTAGACAGATATGAATAGTGTGCATTATATTGTCTTTTGCAATGTAGTTTTGGTAGGATTAAATGAAAAACTAAAGATGTCTAGTGCTCATGCTCTGAAATGACCTAATTTGGAGGTGGAAAAAATTCTCTATTTCAAGTGGAGGTAGCCATGCTAGAAGAAAATTGAAATTGTGCTTTTCTTCAGAAACAGAACTGCAAATAAATTCCCTAAGTGAATTATGTAGGTAATTGTATTCAGGTTATCTAATAGCATGACTTGGCAATTGTGCTGTTGTTCTTCTGCAAATGCAATTTGTTGTTTGACTGCTTTAGCAGGGCAGTGGTGGAGAGGGGGTGGAGGTAGAATTACTTCCTTGTCATAACTTAACTTGGCTGTTTCTTCAATTTCTTAGCATCCAGAAAAGATAATAAGTAAGAAATAAATGCATAAAGAAAACATAGTTTTTTAGCATGACAAAATGGCAAGGCTGAACACTGTGATATGTTGAAATTTTAAGAGCAATAGCTGTGATTGCATAGAAGTTACTGGTTATTTTAGTTATATTTTATGCTATTGCAGATTACATTCCCTATCCTCAGGGGGTTCTGGCCAATTCAGCTGTAGCTATTATGGAGTGTTAGCTGATACTTGAAAAAGCAGACCTAGGACATACCATTATTATTTTATGCTGTGAAGCTTATTTCAAACCTGCTTAGGTACCCTAGTGACAGAAAGCATCTCTGGGAAGAATTTCCTGAAGTTAAACCAGTTTCTTGGTTTCAGAGGAATTATCTACTGTTTAATAATATTTGGAAGTGTTTCTGGTCCATCACATTTTGTGAAAACTGAAGGGGTTTAGTAGGTTACTGAGGCCATTGCATTGGTGAGAAGGGAAGTAAATGGTTGTATCAGTGACCCTGCAGCCTTGTATCCCATTCCAGACATTTGGAGAAATTATAGGTTTGGCTTTGGGCTATAAGGAAGAAAATCTCCCAGTGCACTGCTGAAATTTCCAGTGGTGTGTGTGAGACAAAGGAATTTCTTGAACTGCGTCTGTATTAATTTTATTGAGTTCGAAGTTTTCGGTGGATCTTCTTTTTCATTAGTTGGTCTAATAACTCCTTTGATCTCATTTTAATTTTGGCTTTTACAGTGCCAGATAGCAGTAAGCTTTCTGTTGTGTTCCCTTGGGAGGTTTACTTCCTTTTCATTTCAAAATTGTTTTCTGGTAAATGCAGTTGTTGCTGAGTGCTCCAGTGAGTATTTCTGAGAAGTCATTTCCTGTTCAGCTTATCTAGATATTACTCATGATTAGTGTGTTATCTTTCTACTCCTCCTAATCATTTCCTTCTCCAAACCGAAGTAATCTATTATCTCTTGCCTGCATTGAAGATTTGGTAACTGCTCATGTGCTTGCTATGATCCTTCTTTCAGTTTCATTAGCACAACACAAATATGATTTGTTCGTAAGTGTAAAGTGAAATAGTTACCTCTAATTAGGATGCTGACATTAGTCTGATTTTTTTTCTTTCTACTGAGTATCTTCAGTAGAGAATAAGGGTGGTCTAAATGCCTTAAAGCTGTCCTTTCTTGAGTGTAATCTTTCTCGGTGTAGTAATGTTCTATCCTGTCCTCCCTTCTGCCAGCTGCTGTTGCAATGTTTTGGCAGAGTTTTTTAAAAAAAGAAAACAAAAACTAATGAACACGTGCCTGTTACTCTGCTGCTTTGCTGCAAACTAAACCAGCAGCCAGGCAGCTAATTTTCTAATTTGCCTCTGCATTCTTAACACTTCCTAGTAGCAATCGCTTTGAGCTTTGCTTTTTGGATCTTGTGTGGCATTTAGCTTGGGATTTGTAACAGCAGACGCAGAGCAGGAGGTCTGGAGTGGTTCCACTGCTGTTTCCCTTTCATTCTTCCTGTAGCCCTAATCAGGCAAGCCTGAAGGTAATGGTGAGCTTAGGACAAAAAAATTTCAAGTATCATCTAGATGGTTAGAGAAGTGGAGTATCCAACACTCTGAATGGGTGAAGGAGGAGCTCAGTTTGTTGAACCTGGAAAAGACTGACCTGGGATTTTAGTTGCTGCCTTCAGCTGAGAAGTGGGAAGACAACCAGACTGTTATTTGAGTTGCAGAGTGGAAGGAGAAGAACCGACAAACAAAAGTTGCAGTGACAGACACTGCAATGGGATAAAATGGAAATTCTCTACTGTGAGGATGGTCAAACGCTGAACCAGCCCAGGGAGGTTCTGGTGTCTCTCCTTGTGGGTGTTCCAAGTGAAAGGACAGTGCTTGAGCAATGTCATCAGCCTTCACATTTGGCTCTGCTTTGAGCAGGGAGTTCATGCAGATGGCCTGAAAAGGTCCCTTAGAACTTCCACTATTCTAAAACTGTAGAACCAATATCATCAATTACAGAGGCAAAGCTGCTTTTTTTTTTTTAATATTACGATTGACATATGATCTGGTAAGAAACTTAATTTGTAGTTGGTACAGAATACAAAATCATCCTGTTTGTCTGCATAAAGCTGAAACATTATCAGAAAACACTGGAATACTCAGTATTCATTATAGTAATAGTGTGTGAATCACAGCATGTGTTAAGACATCTTTAAACTTACTAGATGTGACTCAGCATACTCTTAGTGAAGCTCTCAATCAATTTGAGGTTCATCAGAAAGCTGGTTGAAGAATGTTCAGACTCCATGCTGGCCAGTGGGTCCATCCCACAGGCGTTCAGTGATTCTTGCTGGAGCTGTTTTCACATGCCAGTTTAACAAAAAATGTTACTGTAGAAATCTTGTTTCCGAAAGGCTGCCTGATTTGAATCAGGTAATGGTACACTTTGTCCTTCCAGAACTGAGGTTAAAAAAACACCCAGCTGAGTGCTGAGAACATTTGGAAAATGTTACTTCCTTCTGGAGCTTTTTATAATGTCCTTTTTTCTTATTTCCTTGACAGCATTTTGTGTTGCATATTATCCTCTACTCCCTTTTTTCCTTTTTTTTTTTTTCTTAGTATTACCGAGGAATCTTGCTGCTGCTTTATCTCTCTTCCTTGGTTTTTTTTTTTTTTTTATATGGGAATCACTTCCATGGCTTTTGGTATGTCACAGGTGGAGAAGTCAGCAGCTAAGCATGTTGTATCTAGAAGCTTTTTCTTAATGTAATGGGACTTGTATTGGAAGGTTAAAAGCTCTGGCCTTAAGTGAGAAGCACACAAAACAGAAGTGCCAGACTACCACAGCTCTGTGGAACCTGTGCTTCAGGGCACAGTGACTGAGCCTTAGAGCTCACCGGAGTGTGTCCAGCAGAGAAGTTTCACCCTGAGCTGAGGAGCCTTTGCACTGCCATGGTGTCTGTTCTGTTGCAGGTGAAGGAACTCTTCAGCTCCATTCGGGTGGAATACTATGCCCTGGAACTGGATGTAACTGGTGAGTAGGAGAAAAAAAAATGTATCACATGCTGCTGCTTAATGTAACTAAAAATAAGTGACTGCATGATTCCTTAAGCTGTCTTGAACTAATTTTACTAATAAGTAAAATACATTTTAATATATGCAGAGATAAAGGCAGTTAGGCTTCAATGTGGATTTATACAGAATGTGTTTTTAATATAACTGAGGGCTTTGCCTCTGTAAAAATCATCAGGTGATACAGAATGTGAGATCTGGTTTCTCTCCAAGGATCTATGACTTCTGGGGGAAAAAGCCTGTGAGTTTTTTCCTGCTCTTCCTTCTCTTGTGGCTTCAGATGAATTGTTAATGTTTGACTTGGTATATGGGTGACCCCTTTTGGAAAGGTGCTGAGTCACTGGAAGGAAGGGTAAATTCCAGTAACTTGGCCCCTGCTAGTTTCAAGTTCTTTTTTTCCTTGAAGTCCAAGCTACTTTACTTTTAGGACATGTGCAGTACCTTATGTGTGTATGGACCTAATGCATGTAGCTTTTAATGTAGTTTTAGGAACAAATAGTTTCGTATATGGTTCTTACCATATAAGTACTTTTGGGGTTGAGGGTCTATTATTAATTTTTTTCTATACAAAACTTAAGTTTTCAATGCTTTTTTAAAGTTCTGATGGCTTTTTGAAGTTTTTTTTGGGTTTCTTTGTTTTTGTTTTTGGGTTTTTTTTTCTAAGCAATGTTTGGGAGAAAATTAGCTGTGTATTCATCTCTTCTTAGTTACTTTGACTTCTTATTTAAGTTGTCATACTGTGAATTTATTATACCTCAAGATATGTAAAGTACAATGCACAGCCTTTTTTTTTCCTGGAATTACTTCTAATTAATAATATATTTCCCTTACAGTTGTTCCAATTGCTGATGCTAAATAGATACAATCTTGGAATAAAAAGATTTTAGTCAAAGTGATTACTGTAAATTCCCATTCCCACATTTACTGCTGAGACATCCAAATGGAGCCTGTGTGTAGGTGCTGATGATTCAGATGACAGGTTGAGCAGTGATAATTTTAAAACTAGAACATTTCTGACTGTGTGGGGGGTAGCAAAAGTGGGAGGGCAGTTTTAGGGTAAGTAGAAAAGCATGTTCGTACTTCCCTTACCCATCGTCTCATAATGCAAAGCTGCTGGGCAAAATTATGTGCCTGTGCACAGGACATACTCCAAAATAAGACAGTTCTCATGAAAGAAAAGATGTCTAGGTGATCTTCTGTGATAGCTGGAAGAGAATTTTTGTGTAGTACCAAATATGACACTGTCAGAGACAGATAAAAATCCTCTAAATACAAGAACTACACTCTTACTACTCCATTCTGTAGAACTGAGGCTTGAAATACCAGTTTAATTTCTGTGTTCAAGCCTGCTCCTTTGAGAAGTAGTTTCTGAAGACTTACCTGAAAATGGAATATTTATAATAATATTTTTGTCTTGGCAGGCCTACAATGTGTCACAGTCCAAATGTTTAATACTTCAGGTTGTTCTAAAAGCTCTCTTCCTGAAATCTGCTTATAATGTACACGTTCTTTTGTTCTTAGAGGATGGAGCCAGTATTCAGCAAGTATTGGCAGAGCTGACCAACCAGAGGACAGTGCCTAATGTATTTGTGAATGGAACTCACATTGGAGGCTGTGATGCAACGTATCAGGTAACTTGGCTTTAAAAATCAGTTGGAAGTAGACAAGACTGAGTGAATTTGCTGTTTGGTCATAGTTAAATTTTGTGTGACACAGTAGACTGGTCGATGTAGGTCAGAGGAGGCAATGCTAGCAGTTTGCTCAGAAATGTGTGCTAATTTGATTGTTTTTTTTTCTTTTTTTCTCCCAGGCTTATAAGGATGGATCACTGCAGAAACTTCTTGGGGACAACCAGATTACAGAACCCTATGAATATGATCTCATTGTTATTGGTGGTGGCTCAGGTGGACTTGCATGTTCTAAGGTATGATGTGAAAATGGCATTAAAGAACAGGGGCTATGTAAAACTTGTTCAGAAGTTAATCTCTCTATTAATTATGTTGCTGTAAAACAGTCTATATTTTGATGAGTATTACTGTTCAACTTGTTAATTAATGAACCAATAGTGGTCTAGTAATGTGCTCACTCAGAGGATAATGGTTTAAGGGACCAGTTTCTAGCTGGTATCTATTCAGCACTTGATCCTAATAATAGGTTTTAGTTTTCTGGCTGAGGCTGGAATCAATGTTCCATAACATAAATGTTTTTTAACTGTCTCTTCTGCATATGTAATATACAGGCACTTCCAAACAGTAATCTAGAGAACTTAAGGGCTGCTCTTGAGGTTTTTTGACAATTTAGGATTCAGTATCACGAATTGCCTAAAATTAAGTGCTTCCAGCAGTTCCCTTCTAGGAGCTGCTTCACTCTTTAGTTCTCTTTTTAGCTACTTTGTCAGATACAGTAACTGAGATTGTGTAGCCCTTACACAATTAACTGTTGTTCAGAGTGCCTCAGGACCTAAGGTCCGAATTCTGTTTGCTCTGCTACCCAAGGGATTTGGACACACACTTCCATTTCTCAGCCAGGTATCCTAAACTGTCAGTTTATGTTTTGGGCAGGGTGAGGTTGTTCTTAACAGCCTTGACAATTGCTGAACAATGCAGTCGAGCATGCAACCTTCATTAAAAAATACCAAGCAGGCAGGAGAAGCTGACAGTGGAATTCTTCAGCTGGCCAGTTGTGTATTTTCAGAATGTTCAGGCCTTTCCAGAGAGTACCTTCTGGGACATCAGTTGTAAGCTTGGTGCTAATTGCCACATTTTCAGAGTGATATTCACAAAATACAAGACAGCCAGCTGAACCTTGCTTGAACCAGGATTGCAGTTGGTGTGCAGGAGTTCTTAAACAGATTGGAGGCACCTAGAGATTTGATCAAAGTACTTGAAAAGTCAAACAGTGTGTACCTGGTAATTCCTTGCATAGAGGAATAGGCTTATTCAGGTTGGAAGGGACATTAGTAGAATACCAAATGTGAGCTCCTTGCTCCAAGTGAGGTTACACATGATTATGCAGGAACTCATTAATTTGGCTCTTGAAATAAGCCAGGAATGGAGATGGCACAGCCTTTCTGGAAAACCTTTTTGATTGTCCTCATGGTGTGGAAGTTCCTTATATCCAGTCTGAGTCTCGTGTTTCAACTTCACTGTCTTTTGTCCCTTTGCTGCTTGGCCACTGTGAAGAGCCTGGCATAGTCATCTTAATGTACTTCTCATAAATACTGGAAAGTTGCTCTTGGGCTCATCCAAATTCTGTTGTTCTCCAGACTGGATGTGTCAAATTCCCTTGGCCTTCTCATAGGGGGTGTGCTCCAGCCCCCTGAACATCATGGTGGTGTTTCATTGAAATGTCTCCAGTTTGTCACCTTATTTTCCATCCATGAACGTGCCAAGTCACTTCTGTCCTTCTGAAAGAAAAGGAGAGCTTACAGCATAAATATTTCTTTTGGTGAAGCAGAAGAGAATCATAGGCTGCTGAGCCTATCTCATACCTATTTCAGACCATGGCTTTTGACAGCATGGGATGATCTGGATGCAGCATTGAGCATGCAGGGAGGCAGTCAAAGTTTGGAAAAAAGTCAGTTCTTGAGGGATTTCAGTTTTTGTCTAGAGAAGGAAGAGAAGGAGCTAGAAGAGCCATATATGATAATGACTAACTAGTGAAGGTATTGAAGAAGCCTTCTATCAGTGCTAAGTGTATCATGACCATCATGAGTGGACAGGCTTGGTTCAGTAATGCTGACTGGTCTTCTCCATCTTTTATAGGAAGCTGCTGCCTTGGGAAAGAAAGTAATGGTATTAGATTATGTTGTTCCAACACCTCTTGGAACCTCATGGGGTAAGCTTTTTTTATCTGGTATTTGATGATGTTTGAGTTCCAGTGATGCATACAGAGACATTCCATGTAATGGATTTGTGTTCTTAGGAATTGAGGCTGAATTCCTGTAATTCTGGTACACAGATAACACGAGTTACTTCCCTGGCATGCCTGCTGCTTTTCTAGATGTTTTTTTCTGTTTTGGGCATTGCTAACTCTGTTCTTTGTCAAAATTTTTTCTAGCTTTGATCACTTTCAGACCATATCTGGGTAGTGTGTGTGTGCATGTTCACATTCTAATGTTTGTGGGGATATTTTGCCTTTTAGTTCTTTCAGTTCTATTTTGTAGACAACTGATAGGCTCCCTTTAGAGCAGTGACTCCATGGCTATGTAAGTCTCACCTTTCTCTAATTAAGGACAGCTGCTGGCTGATGTCATTAGTGATACTGGCAGCTGAGAGTGAGTAAGGAACTTCAGTGAAACTTCTATTGAGTCAAGGAATGAATGTGCTCTTGTAGATAGTATTTCAAACACAGCCGTATTTCAAATTCCACATAATATATGATGCTAAATTGTAGGAACTCTGGGCTTTTTGCCTTGCTTACTTGACAACCTGACTAAAATCTGAAGCCTTGTGGAGTAAGTAACCTGGGTTTATGTTTGACATGCTGTACCTGTCCTGGGTCAGTGAGTCTAATAATGTCTTAAACCAAATACAACCTTAGTGTGTTCATTGTATTCTAAAATGTGTCTTGCAACAGAAATTTCATCTTACTGCTGTGACTGTATCAGACTTCCCTGAGTGATATGAGTGATTATGCAGAGTAGTGATAGGGAAAGCATAAATCCTGTTCATGGAAGCAATAATGTGGTTCTTTCCATCTTAGGACTTGGTGGCACGTGTGTAAATGTAGGATGCATTCCTAAGAAGCTGATGCATCAAGCAGCACTTCTGGGTCAGGCACTCCAAGATTCAAGGAAGTATGGGTGGCAGTATGAAGAACAAGGTTGGTAAGAGCACAGAGGGCAGACCAAGACTGTATAGATGAGATGCTGAACTCAAGACTGTTCTTGTACTTTTGACTTAATAAATTAGAGGCAGAATTTGGTACTTGTCTTAGGTGAATCAGAAGGTGTCCTCCTTCTTGAGTCATAGAAACCTTTGGGGTTGAAGGCTAATTGTGTTTTGTTCCCTGTACTAACTGAAATAAATGACAGAACTTCTAGAATTGGCTTAGTTCAGATAGTAACAAGTCACATAAATATTAACATAGTAGAGTAAGACATTAATATGTATCCTCATTACTGACAATGATGTTTTCTTAGCATGATGTACAATGAATAAGTTAAATTTTTCTTAAGGGGCACATTGCACTTTTATTTCCTTAAATTAGTGTCTTGTTTCAGTTAAACACAACTGGGAGACCATGGTAGAAGCAATTCAGAACTACATTGGTTCTTTAAACTGGGGCTATCGAGTGTCCTTGAGAGAGAAGTCTGTGACATACCTCAATTCTTATGGAGAGTTTGTGGAGCCACACAAAATTAAGGTATACTCTGCATTTAAAATACTTAATTGTGAGGGAAAACTCGTGTTCTAGAACTGCCTTATAAAAATTCAACACCAAAAAGGCTTCCTCTTAACATTGCCAAGTTAGGTCAACTGAAGTTAATAACTCATTTGTGAAGTTACTGATTAAAATAATTATTGTACTTTAGTACCTGCCACAGTGTTTGCAAACCTAGTTATGTAAGAGTGATATGGATATGTGTAAACCTGTGTCTTGTAAGAATAGAGGAAGGTGGGCTCAGTTTCTACCTTCATGACTGATTTCAGCAGCCTGAATGAGGAGGGGGAAAAAAGAAAGCAAACTCTAGCTGTATGATTTTGCACCTTGGAAAATCCTCATGCTAAAGCATAAAAACAATTGAAATGAAATTTAGATTGAGCACTTGCATAAGAGCTGTGTTAGAACCTTGTGCTGTATCAGCATACAAATTAAAGTGTCAGTTTTGCAAGACAAAGCTTGTTCTGGCAATCTTCCTGTAAGTGATCACACTGAAGCAAGGTTAACCTAGAAGTGCCTATTGAAGGCAGCTGTTGCATTCAGTGGGTTTAATTGTCTATTTTCAATATCAAGGCTGAGCTAGTTGTGTTTTAAACCAAGAGCCTGGCACTGGAAGATAATAGTAAATTCACTTTACCTCATGTACCTCCTGTTCAAGTGCCCAGGCCACTTAAGTGTCCCTAATCAATAAATAAAGTAGAACAGAGAGACTTCCCAGCAGGAGGCTGGACTAAATGACCTCCTGAGATCCCTTCCAACCTGAATTACATATTGACTCAATATGGAGAAAGTTTCCCTTCATCTGTGGTGGAAAAGTAACAAAGAGCAAGAATGAAGGTCAGATTTTGGGAGGTATGCATTGGCAAGATGAAATTTCGAAAGACTGAGGGTCTCTAGAGGTCAAATTAGTTACAATTCATGCAAGGTTGGGTCTTGGGCCCTCTGAAATCATGTAACTAGTTACCTTTTTTTATTATTATTATTATTTTATTTTTACATTAGCCTAAAAACTGAGTCGTGTTATGCTGTCACTCACATTGTGTTGGCCTTTTATTGGGGGGATAAGGGGGTTATCCTAATTTGTTGTGGCTTTTTATAGCTTGCAAGTCAAGTTGTTATAAATAATCCAATCTAAATTAGTAGTTAAAATGGGCAGGATTCAAAGAGTAAGTGATTTTAAGTGCTCTAATGGAAGAAGAGCCTGATAGTCTGTTGTTTAAACCTGTTGTTCTTCAGTGACCTCTGTGGCATCTCTAAATGCACTAGTTCTTGTTTCAAACTGCTTTTTCTTGATTTTTAAACATACCTACAATAATAAAGGAAATGATTACATCATTTTTATCTTAAAGCATGTGAAAATGTCTGTCTTAACTGTGTCTTCATCAACAGGCAACTAACAGAAAAGGGCAAGTAACCTATCACACAGCAGAGACTTTTGTCCTGGCAACAGGAGAAAGGCCAAGATACCCAGGTATCCCTGGAGATAAAGAATTCTGCATTACAAGGTGAGATGAAAAGGCACAAAAGACTGAATTGTCTGCTCGAGTGTTTGCCAAGACAAACAAACCTGTGTTGGAAGAACCTTGTAACTTAGACTTCTCTTTTTTCAGTGATGACCTCTTCTCCCTGCCTTACTGCCCTGGCAAGACTCTGGTTGTGGGTGCTTCCTACGTAGCTCTGGAGTGTGCAGGGTTTCTGGCTGGCCTGGGTCTGGATGTCACCGTGATGGTGCGTTCCATTCTTCTGCGGGGTTTTGACCAAGAAATGGCAGAAAAAGTTGGTGCCCACATGGAAACACACGGCGTGAAGTTCATCAGGAAGTTTGTACCTGTTCAGGCAAGTGCTTCCTTCAGCTTTCTTAACGCATCAGTACTTGAAAGAACACATGTAAAATGCAAGTGTTGTCTGGGATTCTATGCAGAAATAAATGTTTTATGAGACTCAGCTTTTTTACTGCTGAATGATAGATTAGTAGGTCAAGGCTTGAATGACAATGGAAGTGAGCTCTGCTGCTTCAGGTCATTCTAAGCTTACAAAAATTTGCACAGGTTGAGCAGCTGGAGCAAGGAATGCCAGGAAGACTGAAAGTGACAGCAAAGTCTGCCGAGGGACCAGAAATCCTTGAAGAAGAATTTAACACTGTAAGCATTTCTGGATTTGAAATAAATGGCTATAGATGCACATGAAAAGTATTCAAATACTTATTCTTGAACAACTTGAAGGGAACTCCTCCTTAAAAAGTTGTTCATTTAAATTACTGACAGAAAAAAAAAAAGTGGAAATTCAGTATTTGTCTTTAGTTGAACCCTGTCAGCAAAATGAGTGAAATTTTATGTGCCTGGAATTCATTTAATGTAAACAATGTTGCTTCTGTTTTTGTTTTGGCTTTTCTTTTTGTTGCATCTCTAAAACAAATTGTATGTGGAAGAGAGTTGGTGGCTCTTTCAAATTATGGAAGAAACAATGTGGAAGTCATTTTATTCATATGCTTCAGTTTTTCCACTAAAAGACCAAGGAAAATTTTATGTTATACTTCTCTTGCATAAAGTTATTGCATTTAATTTTGGGGATTTTCTTTAGGTTTTGATAGCCATTGGTCGTGATGCATGTACCAGGAATATTGGTTTACACACAATTGGTGTCAAAATCAATGAGAAGTGAGTATTGCTGAACTCCCTAAAACCACTGAATGCAAGGATTTTTTTTTTACCTCTGTAAAAATACCTCATTATAATGATGTTTCCTAAATTCCCACCTTTATATATATATATGGCAATTATGTGAACCTTTGAAACCTTTTGTTGTCCTGGATTTGAGTACAATTGTCCATTAACTTAATTTCTTTAGTATGTACTTTGTAAAACAACTATTCTGAGTGAATATACACTAGTTGGTCATTGTGCTGAAAGCATAGAGATAATAATCAGGTAAAAGATTGTGAGTCCAGAGATATCTGAGTAGCTTGCCTGTCATCAGCCAGGCACTGTTGTTCATGTCAGGACTGGCCCATTGAGTACAGACCTCAGCCATGTGTCAGAGTTGGAGGTGATTGATGCTCCAAAGCATTTAGCAGTTGAAGTGAAAAAGGCATAAATATATTTAATGAAGTGAGCTCAGTAGTTAGAATAGAGTTTCTCCCCTGTGTTTTTTTTGCAGAGATCTGAGGAAAGTTGTGATGCTGAATTCTGTGGTCTTCTCTTTGTTTTAAAGGAATGGGAAAGTCCCTGTAAATGATGAAGAACAAACCAATGTGCCTTATGTTTATGCAATTGGGGATATCTTGGAAGGAAAGCTTGAACTCACTCCAGTTGCCATTCAGGCAGGGAGACTGCTGGCCCAGAGGCTGTATGGGGGTAGTTCCAGAAAGGTAAAGCTATAAGCATACAACTTCAACTTATTTTATGCTTTTTGCCTCAAAACTGCAATAACATGAGTTGATTTATCCACTTGTTGGTGGGCTCTGCAAGTGTTCTGTAAAAAAAGAAAAAAAAGTTCTTACATAACTTTTTCTGTTATTTATTGTATGGAACTTGCATAGGCTAAATATGATTTTTATTTTTATTTTTAGTGTGACTATATCAATGTACCAACAACAGTGTTTACCCCTTTAGAGTATGGCAGCTGTGGGTATCCTGAAGAAAGAGCCATAGATGAATATGGAGAGCAAAACTTGGAGGTAAGAACACCCAAGAGTCAATTAACTTGTAGCTTGAGGGTGTTTTTCTTGAGCCTTGCTGCTTTATTCTCAAGGCATGAAGTTAACAAGATTAGAAGTTGAGGTGGGTAGAACTGTTGTGGCTGTGTTTTCAGCTGGCCAGCAAGGTACTGGACTCGCAGAAACCCAGAACTGGACTAAATGGCATTAGAATTGTGCATAACTATTTGCAGGTGGCTGAGAAGCATTTGCCTTCAGGAGGCCAAACTGGGTTGCAGAGCTGCAGAAGTGGTTTTTGTTGTCATGAATTAAAGACTTTTATTGCTGAAGTGTACCAAACTCCTGGGATGAACTATTTTCTGCTGGTTCACTGTATTTGAATTGTGAATTATTTTTTGCTGACCTTAACATGTATCTATAGGAGTATTGGGGATAACTTCCCCATTTTATGGTAATTTCTGGCTTCTGCACATCTCTGAGGAGTTGTGCTTGCATGCCTTGTGTTCAATTCCTTACATCTTTCAAAATCACTTGACATTATTGAGCTTCTGCTGTTAACTGTTTTGCATAATAGGCTTAAACTTACAGTAACTGGATATTAATTTTGCACTTCTCTTTCTGAAAGTTTGATTTGCAACTACTGTATATTGTAGCTGTTGCTGTTTTTACCAAGTATTTAAATCAGAGCTACATGGTTTGAGTCAAGCCTTCCTCTGCTGGGCTGAGTGGAAAAAAATTACTCTTGTCTAGTTTGTTATAGACAAGAATATAGTGGGTTAAATGTCAAACCACCTATTTATAAAGATAAGAAAAAGTAGAATTGTGCCTGACTGAATCAATGAAATTCTAATGCTCTTTTTCTTGTTTTCCTCCCAGGTTTATCACACTTTGTTCTGGCCACTTGAATGGACAGTGCCAGGCAGAGGTAACAATACCTGTTATGCAAAGATTATCTGCAATAAACAGGACAATGTAAGTAGAGAGCTGGAATGGATATGCTGAGGGTATTCTTGAAATGGAAACAACTGCAGAGCTATTTATTTGAAGTAGGTAGTTTTTTCTCAAAGACTCTGCTATCGACTTGCTTGCATAATATTTTTAGTTAGTGGGAGTTAGACATTAAAGCTTTTGTCAAACTTTGCCTGGTACTGACTTTTATTTTTCTCTCATCTGCCCCATAAAGAATCGTGTGATAGGACTGCATGTTCTTGGACCCAATGCTGGTGAAGTTACCCAAGGTTTTGCTGCTGCAATCAAATGTGGTCTCACCAAAGAATTACTTGATGAAACAATTGGTATCCATCCTACTTGTGCAGAGGTAAGAAAGGGGGAAGGCACAGCCTGATTTAAAACCTGCTCTTTAAGACAGTTTTACCAAGGGGAGATCAGTAGCCATGTGGATGATGATGCAGGCAACAATAAATAAGCTCTTCTTTGGTCTCTTACAGGTGTTCACTACAATGAATATTACCAAATCTTCTGGACAGGACATCACTCAGAAGGGCTGCTGAGGTTAAACCTGCTGTTTTACATGTTTCCATGTTGTGCACTCTTGGTCCTGTGGAAGCTCTGATACATTCAACTGCTTTGCAGCAAAGTAAAATGTTTGCATCAGTACCACTGTACGTGCTGCAGCTGGGAGTGATGCCTTGGAGAGGCTTCCTCAGCATGAGTTGTGTTGCACATGGGAGCAGTAATGCAGCAGGGAATCTCAGACTGTAACTCCTGACTTTGCTTGGAATTAGCACCGTGGTGCTTTTTTGACGTTGTAGCTCAAAATCTTCTTGCAAGGTGAGCTGTGACTGATGGCTGCCAGGCAAGGCTGGGAGGTTCTTGTCTAGTCAGATGACTGAACTCCTCCTGAAGGAAATTCCTGAATTGCACAAATTAAAGCTAATGCTTCTAGTTCCAGTGTCTTGTACAAATGCTTGAAATAGAAGACAAATATATAATTGAATGATTCTTGCCAACAGTTTACAGTTGACTGATTTATCTTTTTGATGCATTTTGTTATACTTAATTGTATGTTCAGTTGAGACAAGATGGCATAAATAGGATGCCGTGTTGAGTAGTGCAGTTCAAGCACTAGTCTCCCATCCCAACCAGTCTAAAACTTCAGAATAAGTAACCTAAGACACCACTGTTGTTCACATTCACAGCTTTTTGACCTCAGGTGGCATCGTGTCTAAAATAAAAATTTGAGTTGTAGGTGTCTTGTGCGTCAAGGCTAAAGAGTGCAAGACCACATCAGTTTGCTTAAATCTGGTTTCAGCTCTGTAATTTAAAACCTCAGAGAACCCAGAATCATGTCTGTGCTGTTATGTGGAATGCTGAAGTCCTGGAGCAGCAGACTCTGTCCCACTAACACAGTAGGTGCCTGCCCACAGAGGCAGAAGGCGTTGTGCAGAGCTGCTCTGAATCATGCGGCAGCCCAGGGCAGTGACCTGCTGTGCTTTGTGTAGTGTTGTGTACTGTCAGTACTTTGAAGCTCTCTTCCACCCCTAGCATTCTGTCCTGGGGGAATTGTGCTTGAATCTGGCTCTTAGTTTTGTCCAAAGAGCTGTTTGGAAAGACTGTTCTGAACATTGTATGATAGCAGCCAGTTTTTAACTATTTAATCTGTGACCTACTGTGGAATTTGAAGTTCAATAAACAATGCATACAACACTCTGTGGTGTTTGACGTGGTGGTTTATGTTGCCTGGGATTTTACTGGGCCTCAGTTATGTTGTGTATCCCATACAGTACTAAAACCTCTAGAGATTTGTGCATATTGTAATCTTTTAAATGGAGAAACAAGTTATCTTGTTTCTGGGAGCTTGCTCAAGATATCAAGTGTGCTTCTGTTTGGGTATACAGAATTGAACATAGGTGAGTTCAGACTTGAAAGAACAGTTTTATATCATTTATGTATATTCCAGAGCATTCTGAATACCTTAAAGTTGTATTGTTTAACTGCAACACAGCTCAAAGATGCTCAGTGGAATCTAGTTACAGTTTTAGCATCAAATCTTGCTGGTTTTCAAGTTTGGTAAATCTTGGAGCCGTTGGGGTTTTGCTCAGTAGCTCTGCAAAATACCTTCCCTTGACAGGGAAGATGCTTGCTGAGCTGCAGGTGCTGCTTTGCTGCAGAGCTCTGGGGAGTTATTTCTTCTGGCTCCATAGAAATGGCGACAAACTGACTGGGAGCAGTCCTGGAGTAGCCCTGTTGGAGAGGAATTGAAGGAGGAAGCCAAGTCAATGAGTGCTAATTCCTGAATTTGCTATTAGTAAGCACTAATTGAGTTTTATTTCAAATTGAGATTTGATTTGCAGGTTCATGTTAATTGACCAGTAATTGCCACTTGCATATCTGTAACAGTGTCCTAATAATTGCAGATGTTCCTTATGTCACACTTGCCCCAGCTGTCACCTCTAGGTGATACGTGGAGCTGGTGGCACCAAGAACTTTTATACAGTTACTCTTTTAAGTGTTCAACTCTCCAGTTAAAATACAGGGTAAGTAGCGTACAGCTGGAGGAAGTGAGCATGTCACTTGTGTTTCAGTAGGCTCACCTGCAAAATAAAATGTACTGTGACAACAAGATACAGATGAAAGCCAAAATTTTAAGCTGGACAGTAGGTGTTAGAGAAGAAGGTAAGATCTGAGAAGTGGAACTTGTAACAACAAAATTAATACCCTGAATTTGGGTAGTAAGGACACTCCAGCAGTGGCATTAATGGCAAATTAGTGTTTACATTTCTGTTGTCATAAATGTTGTTCAGCACATTCTGAAGAGCTGTTCTGTGTTCTTAAAACACTCTGGTATTTATTCATTCTCTAATACCAGGAACCTTTTGTAAGCTGTAGTTGAAAATGCTCAGTTGTGACTGAATCTGTGCTTAGCTGCTTGTCTAGATCACTGATAATTATGGCACTCTGTATCTCAACTGGAGCTCTTGAAACAGTGGATGAACAGCAAAGCTGTGTGGGTTTTAAACTTATTGATGAAATTTATCCATTTCAGGTCCAGAAGTGGTTATGATTATAGTTATTGTAAACATGGGAGACACTTAATCATCAAATTAGTAGATGGCGTTCCACATAGCATAAGTTTTAATTATATCTTGAGCACTGTAATTTGTCTTGAGTAATGCATGCAGCTAAAGTTGGCCTGTGCAGAAACTGTGGGGGCAAGTAAGAGACAAAAGGAGGAGCTGAATATTCTGTAATAAGCCATAAAATACCAAAATTAGACACAAAAGACTTCTCCTGGGTAGCTGAACTGTTTAAAGCTTCTGATTCTCACAACTCCCCTTGGAGCTGCTTTTGACAAAGACTTGAAGTGTTTACCCTTTTTCAGCAGATCTCATGCTGGCAGAAAATTGAAAAATAGGGTGGATTTTTTTTTTTTTCCTTAGCTCAAAACTAAAGTTAAAAGTACATGTTTAAATCCTGTGCTTGTCAAGCTTTCCCTGAATATTGGCAAGGGAAAAATTCCTGGATGTGCCTTAGAGTTGGGAACAACAGAGGAAGGAAGGATCAGGCATTTTAATTAAAAATAGTAATGGATCTATTGAATGTCATGTGCTTTGTGGTTCTTGTTCTGCAAGGGGAGAAATGTTCAAATGACCAAAATCAGCTGTAAAATTGTCTGCAGCAAATGGACATGAAAAGAAAAGAAAAAAGGGACTGCTCTCTAGAGGTTCAAGTAGAGGTAGCCAAGTTTGGAGGTTTTTTTGACCTGTAGTATTTTTTACTAGTTTTACTTGAAATAATTTGCCATTCTTACTGTGTGTACAGTTCAAACTTTATAGAGGTGAAAATTTAAAGACTTCTACTTTCTACATGGAAAAAGTTGTCTTAAAAAAAGAAATAAAAAAAAAGACTTTTTGGAAGATTTATTTGTAGGGATTGCAACCATTTAGCGGCTTTGTGGTTTTGACCACTGAGAGGACAGAAGTGTTAACCCTTTAGTTAACTTGGTTAAAAATTACTACTGCACTCTTCTCTTTTCTGAAATGGAGGAGTTGGGGGGCTCTGTGGGGACTGTGGCAAGTAAGGAATTTGTTTTGTCTCCCTTCGGCACTGCACCCTGCTGGGATGGGTTTGCCCTGTTTGTGCTGCTGCTCTGTCTGCACTGCAGGTGCCCCTGAGCTGTCACTGAGGGCTGAGAACACAGGGACCCTGAGAGCCTGCACAAGAAACTCCCTTTAAGCAGCACTTGCACTGCTGTTTGCTTTTCACGGAGGCTGATGGCTGTGGGTAGATGCTGGCAGGGTTCACCCCGGCTTTGTCTTGTAAAAATGTGACTCTGGGAAACCTGGCACTGACTCCCTTATGTAAGCTTCCCTTGGACGTGCTCTGACTTGGGGCTTGCAGGGTGTGTGGGCGAGGGCAGCTCAGGGCAGGGATGGGGTCTGGGCTGTGGCAGCTGGGATGGAGTGCAAGTCAGGGGGCTGGAATTGTGTGCTGGGAGAGCAGGGGGCCCACACTGGGACAGGTTGGGCAGGAGAGGAACACATTGATGGAAGGGAAAGGATTGGTTTCATCTGGGTTTTTTCACTTACCTTTTCCTCCCTTGCCTCAAGCAGGATAAAAAATCATGATAGAGCCTCTACCAGCCTGTGGTAAAAATGCTTTGCTGGGACTGTATCAGCCAGGTTTGTTGCCAGGTGATGTGTCTGCATGTTCCATCTTTTCCGGGTGTTGGTAGAGTCCAGTGAGCAGACTGGGAAACAGACTTTACTGTGCACGGTTCCATTCCTTTGCAGGAAGAACTTCCTTCAGCTTGATTAAATCAGTTCCTGTGCTCATCTGTCCCCTTTGACAAGATTATTGGCTCCCCTGTGGGATATGAGATTTTCCTATTCTCTTTCCCCCAAAAGAGGTCCCACACTTTCCCTAGAGGAAACACCCTCTGCTTTAATTCCCTTCTCCTTCCTGTTTCACTTTCCAGGCTTTCAATTACAGCCCGATTGCATTTCTATTGCTCTTGAATGTTAATTTTATTGACCTTTGCCAATCCTTGCCCTCCTCCCAGCCGAGGGACAAGCTTGAAAAGGATTAGTCCTCTCGAAGGTGATGAAAAGTGCTCCTTGATTGCCAGATTGGCATCTCCATAACATTCAAGCTCTCTGCTGGGCCAGGGAGGTGGAGGAAAAAAGCTTGGGAACCAGGCCAGCTGCTTCCCACGTTGGATGAAGCATCATTAAACAGCCCCTTCCCTTCAGGCTCCAGTTTGTCTCTCCCTCTTATTTAAGGAGCTTCTAAATTAGGAAGCCTAAGAATCTGCTGTTGAGATGTTCACATTTAATTTATCTTGCACTCTACAGGGGCTGAAGTTCACCTCGCTGATCCTGACCTCAATCAGCAGGAAATGCAGACTTTTAAAATGTGTTTGTGCCTTGTACTCAGGTTTGCTAATGTGGGCTGTGGCAGCAGAGGTTAAAGCTTTGCTTTGTCTTGCATCTGTGGTTGAGATGACTGGGTTGGTTACTTAACGTCTCTGAGGATAAGCTTATATTGCATGAGAGAGAGGATTAGTTGGTGTTTGCACAGCACTTTAGAGTTCTGAAGTGAGATGTGTTAAGGGCAATGTCACTGACAGGATCTCTTTGACACAGAACTGTTTCTGGCCGAGGGCCTGCAGTTGTGTCAGCTCTTGTTGGGGACCCTGAGAAGCTCAATTCCTGGACTTCCCTATGCAAATTCTTTAAGCAAGGTGAGGTGAGTTAACCTTGGATGGCATCAGGTGCCCACCAAGCTGCTCTCCCATTCTGCCTTCTCTGGGCAGGGAAAGAAAACACAAAGAGAAAGCTTTTGGGTGGAGATGAGGACAGAGACCACTCACCAGTTACTGTCATGGGAAAAACAGACTCAACTTGGGAAAATATAATTTAACTTACTGCAAATCAATACTGGAGTAAGACAGTGAGACGTAAAAACTAAACCAACCTTCTTGCCTGGCTCAGCTTCACTCCCAACTCTTCCAGCTCCTCCCCAGGAGCACAGGGAGATGGAGAGCTGTGGTCAGGTCATAACACTTCATCTCCTCTGCTCCTGCCCCAGCCATGCCCCTGCTCCAGTATGGGGTCCTTCCTGGGGAAAATAGTCCACAAACTTCCCCATGTGTCTTTCCCACAGACACAGGTTTACATTACTGCCTTCAACCCCTTTCAAATTGTCAAGCACAAATAAGTAGTTAATGCTTTTGGGATGGGAATTTGTGGCTTGGCACTTCTCCTGTGGTCCTTCTGCTGCTCACAAAATACCATGAATAGGGCAGAGTTGTTGTGTTTGGTACCACACCATCTGTGCACTGCTCCAGTATTCCAAGAGTCTGTACTTGTAATCAAGGATTAAACTATCTTTGAAATTCATCCTAGTGGCATTTGATAGCAAGCATAGATTGCTCCTAAATATTGCAGAAGATTGTTGAGCCTTGAGTTACTTTCTTCCAGCATGGTAGGAAAGACAGATGTATTTGTGAGACATCGAGAAAGTAATACATTTCAAAATTCAGAAAGTTCTAAAGATGAGTTCTTGAGTAGAGTTTGGGCACACTTTCCTTACATGGTTATTTTTTTCTGTTCTAAAGGTAAAAAAGATTGGTTTCAGCACATGCCATCACTAACATTTTATTTCTTAGTGCTTTTTATGTATAACAAAAATACCAGATAAAAAAAAATTATCATCTCTAAACCTAACATGAACAAATGAGATTAGCTACTCACAATTTTGGATCCCTTTATAAATATCTGCTACACTTTTTCTCTTGGGGGCGTGGTGGGGGATGTTTGGTTTTGGAGTTGTTTTGGTTTGTTTAAGTTTAATAGCTCAAGGAGATGGAAACAAGCAGGGGAAAGCCTAAGAATGGATCTAAATGTAGCTGTCCCCCAGAATATTTTGATTTGTGTCAGGAAGGGAGAATACAGTTTGCAGTAGAGAATGGGATATGTTCACCTCTGGCTTTGGCTGACTCTGTGGCCTTTTCCCATGTCTTTCAGGAAACATCACTGCTTCCTCTGGCACAGGTGACTTGGTGGGCTGCACCCTGGGGAGCTCACCTTGCTGCTTTTTCCTTGCTTCTGTGCTGTAAGCAGATGGTTAATACCTGGAAGATCAAAATAATTTTTCCAGCTAGTCTAAAAATAGTGGTTTGCATTTAAAAACGTAATGATTTCCCAAGTGAAATATAAAAATTTCAGGGTAATTCTTACACTAGTTTTTTAGAGTCTTTTTAGTTTATAGTTTCCTATGTCATCCTTTACTAGATGATGGTACTTTAAATGTATTCAATAATTATTACAATGTGAAAGATTTTAGCCTTTAGTTTGAGGAGCCCCTTTTTCAGCCTCAGTTGCTACTTTGCTTCTTAGGTGGTTGTTTTATTAGGTGAGCTCGAGCAGCCAGCTTGCCAAATTGCTGTTCCCAAAGGATGCCCAGGATTCATTTTCTGGCACAGCAGCAGGTCTCAAAGCTCAGGCAGTGCCTGCTCACCAAGCTGAACTCTAACTCAGATATGTTTGTATTTTTCAATTATCTTTTCAACTGCTCGTAAAAGAGGTGTCAGTGTTTTTAATTGCCTGTCCTCCCCCAAGAGTCTCTGCCTTAAACTTGTGCCCTTAAACTTGTGAGGGAAGTGCTCATGATAAACTTGTTCTTAGGCAGGCCCGGACTTTGCATTTGCTAATAAGCAGGAACATCTGGTTGTTTCTGTCAAAGCCAATGCTGAACACTGGAAAAATGTCAAGACTATATGATTTTGTAGTGAAGTGTATCAGGAAAAAGGGTGTTGGGCACTTTTAAAGCCTCTTTAGAGGTTTACAAAGCCCTCTGGCTAAGAGCCAGCTTCAACCTTTTTTTTTTGTTATTACAAAAATTAATTTTTCCTTTATCATGTTTTCTAGTAGTAGTCTCAGGAAAACAATTGGATGGAATTATTTTTTCTCTTCCTGGGAATTAATCTTGTGTGCTCTGATAGTTTTTTTTAATAAAAACAGCAGAATGCTGGAGTAAAAAGGGCTGTTTGCACATGTCACAGACATACCTAGGCTGTTATAAATCTCCTTGTCCAGTCAAATATTTCTTTTTTTTTTTTATCTTTGAATTCTTGGATGGAGCAATGAGATTATATCAGTGGACACAAGGCAGAGGCTTTGCAAGTATTGATGAGTGACAAGACATTTGCTTGAATTTCAAGTGGTGAGAGGTCACCCCTCAAGGAAGAATATTTATTTTAAAACTTGTGAATTTCAGCATTAAAGATGGATTTTCCCTGCTCACTACAGGTTAAAAAGGCCAATATAAGATTCCCTGTTCAACTCCTACAGTCAGGTTTGGGATAGCCTCTGCTGTGTCCTCAGCTCACAAGATAAACATCATCCAGACTTTTCTTCTGCTTTTAATTTTCAGGTGGGTTTTTATCAGATTCTGACGCCCCAGTGGTGGGTGTTGTGCTGCCAGCAGGGTCTGCTGCCCTTCATGAAGGATTTCACTGAACTCGAGCCTTTCTCCCAGCTCATGTGCTTTTGGAACTTTGGGGCTTGTGCTGTCAGTGTGCTCTGGTCTGGGAGTCTCTCATTTCTGAAACAGAAGGAAAGAACCCTACATTGACCAAATAAAACTGAAGTTTTCAGTAAAACTGCTCCTCTTTCAAATCTGAGTAAGAAAAATATCTTTATGTAGACAAATAGAGCTTGTTTTCTTGAAGCGTCATCAGAACAAAACAGTGTTGGGTAAACAGAGATGATGGAAAGAAATCTGAATATTTCCTATGACATGCACAGTTAGACTCTGCAGTCTTGCAAGATTAATACAGTATTCTGCTACATGGCAAACACTCAGGGCTTCTCCCACCCATGGATTCTGGCAGAAATGTTCTTTGGTGGGAGTAGGCAACAATGCCAAAACTCCTCTCCATCATTTAATCATTACTACTGCTTTATTTACATGAATGTTCAGCATGAAAAGGATCCTCTCCCATTAAAAGACCTCTCCAGTGATGTGTTACTGTTTGGGCTGAAGCTCAGATATGCAATGGATTTTTAATTCACGGCAGCAATGAAAAAATATAGTGGGGGCTTGTATCTTATTTGCAGTATATTCTCCTGCCAGTAAAAAAAAAAAAAAATTAAAAAAAATCTCCCTTTCTGAAGCATATGTAACTCATAAAATCTGAAAATTACTTTGAAGCATTGGCCTTGTACAGATCTACACTGTGTAATTGGCTTTTTCAAGAAACCTCTGCATCATATGCTTTAAGGTATGTACTAAGTGATTTAATGGGGTATGTCATTTTTAATTACTGTGGAAGAGCATTCGTAAGTATAAAAATGCAAGTCATGTCCTCTTGGCATTACTGCTTCTAAAAGCATTTTTATGTAACCTGCAGGAACCAGCACAGTATTTTCTTTATCCTCTAAGTGCATGATAGTTTTTCATTTTTGTGATCTGCAGGATGATTTCAGTGGATGATTCGTGGTAAATTAGCCTTAACTGAGCTCTCAGAAAAACTGCTGCCAATATCTGAGTTTAAATGGTCTAAAATTAGCTCATCCAGCTTTACAATACATCACTGTCTTAGAAGCATTCTGGTTTTCTCCACCCTCTCAATGCCATCTAATGCAGCATAATCTCTACTAACAGGAGGGAAAAAGCCATGTCATTGTGATCGCCCCATCCATGCCACAGCTGCATCTGACTCCAGTGGCCATCTGTGGAAAATAATTGATTTTTTTTTCTTTTTTCTCTTGATATTGAGTTCTCAGCAAATCATTAGAATTTAAAAATGACATAAAACCTCTTTATAGGGGAAGGTGATTTGCTTTGAGAGAGTGTCATGTGCAATTTAACCTGCTGTGTATTGTAATTGATGTTGGCTGCCTTTGACAGTTATTTCATGATTTTCTCTGTGCCTGTGCTCTGGCCCTGCATGCTGAAAGGAAGCTGATGCCTGACAAAGGAGAAGCTGCTGTGCTGTTCTCTTTGCAGCCTCCAAGCATTTGAATGGTTTTCATCCATTTCTGAGTTTGTAAGTAATCCAGGCCACAAACTGCAGGGAGAAATCCACAGAGCAATGGTGCTGGCGGCTGACAGCAGGTTTGTGGATTTAGTGGGAATAGCAAAACACTGAAACATTGTATTCCAGAAAGGAGCAACTGGGTAAAGCTCTGAAGTTTTGGATGAGTAACAGATTTGTCAAAGAATTGAAATGTGTGGGAGAGGTGCCAACCAACAGAGGAACCTCTTAGCACTTACAGGTAGAAGCACCACCTTCCATCCAGGTTGGAGCTGGACATCTCCAACTAGAGTTGATCTTTCATCATCTGCAACACTTCTAACAAAGTTTGAAAGTTTCCAATATTTTCTAGTGTTTAAAAATGTATGAAGTATATGCTGCCACCCATTTAATTGTATCAGTGGGGGACAACTTTTAGCATAAAGTGAAACTGCGGAAAGACTGTTGGAAAGAGCAAGGCCTGTTCCTCAGTAGAGGACCATTGAATGGAAGCCCTTTAGCATGGAGTTAGCTAAGCCTTTTCCTTTAATGAAAATTTAGCTTTGATTTATAATTTTCCCTCATTATTTATTTTTTCCTTGACTAAGATTAAAGTGCTCCTTCTGCACCCAGACATGATGGGATGGCTCTGTGTGTGTCCTTGCTCCAGCCAGCCATGAACTTGCTGGGGTCCAAACACCCCAGTGGAACAATTCATCTTTGGGGGACATCAGACCCTGCACAGCAAGGTCCTGGCTTCACTTTCGCCCTTTCCCTTGCTCAAAATGCTGCTTGTTCCAACTTCTGCCCATGGTTGCTGAGGAGTCCTGTCCCATCTATCTTACTTTCTTGGCAGAGGAAAAATTACAAATACAGTTTTCTAGCTGAAATGAGATGAGATGATGGTGAGGGGGTATGGATATGTGAATATAGATAACAAGATATATCTATATTGGTGCCTTACATATTTCAGTGGCTTCTGGTTGCAATGTCAATATTGGCTTTCTTCCTTATACAGGAATAAACATTAGAGAAGCCACAGAAAACAAAACAGAAAGAGGCTCTGAAGTTCATTCTGTGCATTTGCTTCACTTAAAGCAGACACAAGCCTCCTGACAATGATCTTGCTTGAGCTGTGGTAAGCCTTGACATGGCCATGCTTCTGTTGTTTGTGTTTACCCATGTACTGTGGGGAAGAGGATGGAAAATGTTGCTGAGGAGAAGGGAGTGGGAAGTTTGAAGCCATACAAGCAGCACGTGGTGAAACAGGATTTCACTGCCCTTGCTATTTGATGGTAGCCTGTAAAGACACACAACAACCACCTCATCTTACCTGGGCCAGGGGACAGTAAAGAGGGTGAATGAGTGCTTGGACAGGTAAGAGTTGTTGGTTCTCTGCTGCTGTAAGCCCTGCTTACCCGAACCTGTTTATGGCAAGCGATGTGCTGAGAGCCTCAAATTAACCAAATGCTTTCACATTCCTTTTTTATGAACCCCACATTATAGAAATTGTTATTCTGCAAAAGCTGTGACATGATTATAAAGAAAGCTGCGCTGATGTAACCTGATGTTTCCCTTCCTAATACTATTAAAAATACCCAGATTTTTATGCCTTAATATAAGCTTTCACCTTGCTAATACTGCTTATTCTCCCAGACTGAATAGGAAGCTATAAATGCTGAATTGTAACCTCACTGAAGATGAGAGAAACTGAGAAAAAAATTTTGATAGAAGAATAGGAGTCAGAAAATTCATTTCCATTTTAATGGAATTTTAGTTTTGTTCTGAATATGCTTCAAGTTTAAATCCAGCACTTACAAAGCTCATATTACAAATGGGTTGAATTTTCAGTGAAGGAATGTGTGTGTTGTCTCCCGAAGTACTCGGTGTGGTGCATGCAGAGAGGATTGAGTGTGTAATTGTTTATTTACATAGGTGTCTGTGGGATTTAGAAGCATCACAATATGTTCAGAGTCCGTTTGTATTGTAGAGAGCTTGTTTGGGGTTATGTGAAGGCACACTAGATTAAGAAAACTATAAGAACCTGTGAGGATGCTGCTAATCAGGGAGCTGAATTTACATGAGCTGTAGTCACAGCCATCCAGTGGTCTTATCTGCTGCAAATAATCAAACAAACGTATTAATTTTATTTCCTTTGTATCTCCAGACTATATTTATAATTTCTCCCACAATAAAGTCATAAGAAAGAAAGAGAGAGCCTGAGTTTTTGCTTTAAAAAAAAAAAAAAACAGAAAATAAAATAGAAAAAGCAATACTTATTTCTCTTCAGCCCCCTTCAAATATTGTCTCTCCTAAGTAACAAAGAAAATACCAATTCAGATAATCACTGAATTTTAAAAGAGGTAGCATCTGCAAATAGACTCTGTTTTACTGTCTAATAAAATAATTCCAATCTTGCTGAATTGTTTCCTGTGCAATATAATAGTGACTCTTGGGTACTTTCATTGGCTTTGCAGTGGAGCTGATTACCAAAGGCTGTTCTAATGTGTTTCTAGGGAATCACCAAGTGACCCAGAGCAAAAATTCTATTACCTCCCGTGTATCTCAAGCAGGAAAAATACAAAAAGGAACACATTTAAGATACAGAATGTAGACCAAATTGTTATAAAACTCACAGGCCACTCTTTCTGCTGTCCCTTTTTGTCAACACATTCTCATGTCCCTTTCCAACAGCAAAGCTGCTGCATTCCTGCTCTCCTTCAGGCCAGCAGAGCATTGCTCCTGCTGCTGTGCTCAGTGAGTTGCAAAATTTCAGTTAAAGCATCAGCACAACAGTTAATAGGTGTCATTCATCCATAATGCCCAGGATTAACTCGGATTAGCCCTCCATTGAGTTTCTCTCTGGTGAGGGTGCCCTGGAAGCCAGGTGCAAACAGTTTAAGCAGGCAGGAAGGCTGGGGATGGTGAAATGACCTGCTCTGGTGCTTGTCCCTGCACCCATGTGTGGGGTCTCCCCTTTTTTTACAGTATCAGATTCATAGATCAAGAGCTGGAGCACTGAGAATGAGGCTGCCTTTCACAGAGCAATTTTTATTTCACCGAGCTGTTGTTATTCTGGTCCTTTGGTGAAGCTTATTCAGGAGTGTTGTGGAGCAGGTGGAAAAGAAGCTAATGTGTTATGGATTATCTGACATGTTCAGCTGCATCTTTCATTCCCAAGGAACAAAAGTCATTCCACAAGTACAGAAACTTCTTTTAATTAACCATCAGAAGTAAAGAAGCCTCCATCTCCTCCCCAGGAGCTAAATTGTCAAATCAAACCAGGGCTGGTTGACCTGCTCTCTCTGGTTCTGATAATTCTGTTCTTGTGGTTCTGGTACAGATCTGTGGGTGGTGGAATCAGAGTCAAATCCCTTTTCCATTGATTCAAAGCAGAGATTGGAACCAGGAACTTGCAGAGGAAAACCTTCATCATTGCATTTCACAGAAATGTGGGGCGTGGATTTCTCTGTCTCTAGGTAGAATTCTCTCTTTTCTACTTTTCTGTTACTTCCATTTTCTACTTTATTACAGAATACTCACGAAGCTATCACGCCAGAATTAATAAAATGGCTTTTAAGATGGACATTAAGAATCAAGAAGCCTGACTCTATTCTTGGCTAGATTTATGTTAGTGTTTCCTCTTGTATTTAAAAATACATCTGAAAAAAAAAAAAATAAAACTACCAAAATGCAAGTGTGTTGTCTCAGGGCAAATACATTGAAGCCTGTTTAGTGGCTATCCCCCATCCTTGCTGCATATGGGGTCCGTGACTAGAGGATACAAAGGATTTAACCTGAAAGAGAGTAGGTTTAAGTTAGATGTTATGAAGAAATTCTTCCTTGTGAGGGTCCTGAGGCTCTGGAACACATTTCTCAGAGAAGCTGTGGCTGTCCCTTCCCTGGAAGTGTTCAAAGCCATGCTGGACAAGGCTCTGGGCAACCTGGTTTAGTGGAAACTATCTGCTCATGGCAGATGCTCTGGAACTAAATGGTCTTTAATTTCCTTCTAACCAAAACCACTCTGTGATTCTGTGATGATTTCTGTGAAATACAGGCAGGAGAGGGTGAGTCACATGCAGTTCTGGTGGCCTGTGTGTCCTTCATGAATATTAGTAAGCTACTATTCTTCTGTGGTTAAGACATTAAAATCTACTGTGACTCTAGGGAAAGCTAAGGAAGAAAAAATATGCAGCTTCTCAAACAGAATAAATCCAAGGTGAAAACTGATAGCTTTGCCTTAGTAAGTGAAATCTGGTTTAGAATAGCATTTTAGAGGTTGTTTCATTTCTCAAACTTATTTGGTAAATTAACAAAATGTTGTTTGCACATGGCTCTGTTATGATGTGCCATCAGTGAAATGTGTATTGACCTCTCAGTAACTACTATACCTGTTAGATTCATTAATAAAAAGTCATCCACATCAGTTAGGGCTTATTAAATCTGACCAGGATAGCTTAGGGTGCGTTGGGCACTAAGGGAAAATCTGACTAGATAAATTCCAGGGCAGTTCTCACTGCAATTTGTACTCTGCCCTCAGTAAGAATTTGGCAACACCTGAAGTCCCAGAGGGTGTGTGCAGGTGTATCTGAGGGCAGTGGAGATCAGCTCTGCATCTGAAAGCTGCTTAAAGGTTGTATTGACAGGATGTGAGAAATTACAAAATACAAACTGGATTCTCTAGGAGCTGCAATGCTGTTTATAAGAGAATGTTACTAAATTATCTGTTTTCACTGAAATGAGTATGTAGAAGTGGATTGCAAGTGCAGATCTGTATGATTGCTTGTCATTGCTCTTAATGCTCAGTGGTTAATTTCAAAATGCACGGCACAAGCCTCTGCCTGTGGATTTAATCTTCAGACAAACCATTGATTTAAATATTTTCTCCCAGAAAATGGTGAGAGATCTACCTATGTAGCAATAGGAAAAAATCCTCCTTCCTCCTTATACACATTCACACAACACTGATACAGCCAGAGGTGCAATAATCTCTATTTAGCTGCCAGAGCTGGTGGGAGAGTAGTGGTGGCCCCAGGCAGAGGTTAAGGGGGCGAGTACAGGGAGTGACTCCTTGTGTTATCTGACACAGCTTTGTGGGGGCTCCGTGGAGCCCTAAGTAATTGTTATTTGACCCTTCCCTTTGCTGGAGCCAGCTTTAAATCCCCAGTCAATAAAAGGAAGTTGCACCGCGGCTTTGAATGGGTAGTGCAGCAGTTCTGCAGCACACTGTAGCTGCTGAGAGGCAGCAGTTCACGATTCAGGGGTGATCAGACTCTCACACTGCTCTCCCAGGCCTGGGTACGTGCACCGCTGAAGTTCACAGGAGTTTACTACATCTTCGTGACGGGCTGGATGTGGGGAAGGTTATTACTCTGCTGACTTACCCGTGGCTCTGGATGAATGGGTGTGCCCCTGTTGGGATGTTAAAGGTACTGGGAGCCACGTTGTGTTGTGCAACTGCGGGATCACTGCATATGGAAAAGCTTTTTACAGCACTCAGTCCAAGAACACAGAGGGAACAGAGCTGATCTCTCCAGGCAGCTTTCTTGTCCTGAGCACTCCTGAGCTTTATTGCAGTTCCAGTCTGAGATGTGAAGAAGAGGATAGGAGGTACAGTCACAGTTACAGAGCTCCATTCCCTGGAAAAGCTTATGGACACAGCGTCATGCAATACCATGGGTATGCAAGATATGAAGTGACTGCCCCAAAGGTGTAGTGGTGGCAGAGCAAAAGATTAAAACACTGAGGTAGAACTAAGGAGATTTTCACTACAGTGAGATGAACATTTTGCACTAGGTTAGCAGTCTAGTTAGCAGTAAAAGAGGTGGACTTGTCAAAACTTCAGTGTTTCCTAGAAGCACTCCAGCTATGTTTAAATTAGTGTTAGAAAAGATTCTTAAGATCAGGATGATTTTTTTCTTATTTTGTCCTGAGCAAGAAACTGTGCCCGTGCCCACGATTTAATCTAGGAGTTGTAGAGTGCAAGTTCACATTTTTGCTTTTTCCCATTCAGTCTGGGTGCTTGAATCTGTGTTTATTTTATCCCAAACAGCTGGGAATTTGGCCTTTGACAGTTTCCGGGCACTGGCTTCATCAGCATTCCTTATTAAATGAACATGGAATTATCATTGGAGTCATTAGGGTTTAAAAGGGTGAAAATCTCTACTTTAAAATTTTAAATCTTATAAGTACATAAATAGATGAGTTGAACTGTGTGTGCTGCTTTTACTAGGAGAAAAAATACTTATGCTTTAAGGTTAAAAGCCATCTGTAATTAAGGCTAAATAAATAATGGTAAATTTATTAGACTTGCTCTTTTTTGTGAGACAATTGTCTTTTAGATTTTCTTTCCTCTCTCTGGTGTGCTGATCCTGGCATTGCTATTAATGGCAATAATAAATAACAACAATTCATGCAGAGCGTGATAAGACAGCAGTGTGAAACCAGAAGAACACATCAAGCCAAGAAGTGTTTCAGGTATTTCCCCAGCACTTTGTTTTTGTTTTGTGTATTCCTGAGTGCTGTTGGGTTTTGGTTTTGGTTTTTAAGCACTGAGTGTGCCAGGGCTTGCAGTTTGTCTGCTGAGCCCATTCCTGATACAGCACCCAATAGACTGAGTGATGATTTATGGTGGGAAAAATACCTAACATAATGATAGCTCACTGAATCCCTCCATTGGTGACTTATCTTATATCTCTGGAAATGTACAGGCTGTGGCCTTCCCTAATGAGTAAAACAGAAGAATCTCTTTTCCTGAGATGACATTCAGCTATTTCACTCAAAAACAACCACAAAAAATGGAAAGCTTTAAGTGGTTAGGCAACCTCATCCTGTAGAACTGACCTAAAGGACTCTCTGGAAGGTTTTACTGCACATTTCCATCTCACCAGATGATCAGCAGCTATGTATAAAAGTGGAGAAATTGGGTCACCAGCTTTTTGGGGTTTTAGCTGTCTGAAAAAATTAAGAAATTCTTTCGTTGCAGCAGAAGTAAATGAAAATCCAGGAATCTGAGAAGACTATTTTAGTAATGTTCCCATACTCACATGGGCTTGAAAAGCCCAAGTTTCCTGGCCAGCTGCCAAGTGCAGGTAATGAAAGGTTGTTTAGCACTTGGGAAGGGTACAAAGCAAATGCTAAACACCAGTTACATTCTGCTGTCCAAGTCACAAGACTGCCTAGAGAACTGCTGGTGATAAATGTTCACAATTATGGTACAGAAATACCATCAGGAATTTAGGGTGGAACAAGGTAGGGCCACTCTAGACTAATTACATGGACTCTAGGAGAGGAGAAACTTCCGTGAGAGAGAAGCTTTGAAACAGACACATTTGACCCGAGAAACGCTGACTGTGTAGTAAGAAATACTTTCACACAAGCCTGCAGGAGGGTAAACTTACCAATTCCAGCTTGGAAAGTGTGCTGGATTGTTCAGAGAGCCACTGCAACTGAGGGCCAAATGTGCTGCTTCTGACTGGAAACCAAAGCCACTTCTCAGTGATGTTTTCACTCTCTGCAGTACTTTGCTTAAGTCACTTAAGCATCTGCAAGAAATTTAGTGGTGCATGAGATGAGGAAAGGTTCAATATATATGAATAGGTCCAACTGTGCTTCCAAGCCAGATTTTGTCCATGCACAACAGCACCAAAAGTTGGGCAACAGCCAAAATGTTACACTAAGTTACTTTATTTGTCCTCCTTATTGTTTTATTAGCAATTCCAGGCTAATCTGTTGTTTCAGACTAATTTTACTCTCGTTTTGCAGGATTAGTGAAAGAGCCATTGTAACCATCAGCTAAGGACACTGAAACACTTGAGGTCTGATCTCCATTTGCACCTGGGGAGTGGAGGTACCGTGTCTGTACAGAAACTGCACAGGCTGTAGATAAAATACAACAACATCTGAACAGAAGGCATCCCTTATCTTCATGAGTTCCCTTAATTAGCTTGGCGTATAGTTAAACTGCCTTCCCTCTGGAATGAAAGTTTCTGCTCATTTATTCTTTGTTTTCTGAATACTGCTGAAGTCTTACCATTTATATAAATGTGGAGTTTCTTTCCCCAAAGAGTCTTGAAGTGTTTAAGCTTAATGCGGGATGAGACACAGGTCAATGAGTTAGGAGACTACTCCTGGGGAGAGGGAAGAACTTTTCTAGGCTGTGACAACACAAATTCTGTGAAGTATTTTGTAAGAAAGCAGAAAAGCTAAAGGAGGTGGCGAGGGATGATTAAAGAGAGGTGTGAATGGAGGAATCACAATTAGAAGAGAAGGGGGAGCAAGGTGGTAGTGAAACCACAGAAACAAGGTGCAGGAGCTAAATCTGAACTGGTGAAAAGGAAGTCAGACACACAAATTTATCTCCTTGCCAGGACAGGAAATTGGACGCTCTCATATTGGCACAACAGAGCAGCTCTAAATTCTCACAGGCAGGATTACACTGGAGAAGTGACCAAAGCAGGAGCTGCTGCTGAGGGTGGAAAATCACAGGAACTGCAGAGGAAAAGACAGAACTTGTGTTCAAATGGTCATATTCATGTTAGCAATTCAGTTACTTATCTCTGATGAAGTCACTTTAGAGCCACCTGTAAGTCCTTTGAATATGATTGACAATTACTGTGACTATTTGCTTTTCCTTCTTGAGGATTGTGAAATTTTAATCAAAATTACCCCAATATAGTAAGTTTGCAAAAGCTGAATTCCTAATGCTTTTTTCCCCAACACTTTTACAATCTGATCAATCTTTAATAATGAGACTTAGCTGAAAAAAAAAAAAACCAAAACAAAACCAATTTTCTACTCAGACAAAGCAATTTCATCAGAAATGAATTATCTTAAGTGAATATATTGATTTAGATTAAATTTGATGGGAAAATATCAAAATGAATAATTTTATCTTATTTCTTTTTTGGCAATGTTGAAATATTTTATATTGGCATTTTATTCATTTAATTTCAGCTTCTATGGTATTTACATTATTTTCATATTCTTATACTATTGCATATAAGAGTTTCAGTGAGTCAAACCCTGTATGTTTGTTATTTGCACCGAAAATAAATGTCAAAATGTTGGAATTTCCTGTGGGATCAGAATTCCACTTTCTGTTTACAATAAAATGTGTAAAGAAATACAGTACTCCAGAGTAAGTCTGACCTTAGTACTTCGCAGCTCTGGAATGTTAGGCAATCTAATATATGGATCAGGATTGTGTAGTAAGATTTCTGAATGATTTATGCCAATCACATTTTCATTATTTCCTCACCAATACTGGCAGTGGTAATTCCTTGTACACTAATGCATCTTTTCCATCCAGCCAGATAAAACTTATGTGAAATAAAATGCCAAGAGTCTCCTTGGAGCATGGCTTCCAGCTTTAAGGATTGTTCAGGTATTTAATTTTTTTTTTTTTTGCTGAATTAGGTTCAATGCTGGCCAATTTATGGTTTCAATCCCCAGTATTATCATTCATACTTATTTTACAAAATGTTCTGCAGTGTTGATGAGTTTCAATCCGTGTAGCGATAATGGCAATTGTCCTCCTGTGCTTGCTCATAAAATTCATCTGAAAGTGATCAATGAGATGGTGAAACTTTCTTTAAAACACCAGAATGACACTTAAAACGATTGGAGGGTTTTTATTTTTTTTTTTCTCATTAGGCACATAACCAATCTTCATGTAAAGCAAGATAGCTTCAGCTTGTGCTGAGGAAGTCATTAACACATCAGGTGAAAGTTCACCTCTGCAAAATGGTGCTCCTGAAAGTAAAGGAAACTGAATACATTCTAAGTTTGTTCATCTGAAAGATACCTGTATAAAAATTCTTCGATTTGATACTTTCCTGAAACAATTGCAGTCGCCTTTTCCATGTATTGCATAAACTATTTTGTCAGCTTGTCTGCTGGAGAAAAACTTTTACAAAACCTATGCAGAACCCACTCTGAATTTCAATATAGGTTAACTTGATTAAAAAGTTTGAATTTGGCTGTTTTAATTCAGGCCAGATTACCCTGTCCTAAAGATGTAGGTTTTGATCTTTTAATAAGCTATCTTCTCTCAAAGCATTGACAAAGAGCTCAGATAATAGTATTGAGTTTTATTCTGTGTCATTAGTCCCACTGGAATCTCTTACCCACCTGTTCTACTCCTTATAGGAACACTTGGAAACTCAGTGCAATAAATGTAAGGAGGCTTACACAAAAGAGAGGTGGTAACCAGAGCTCCATAACTGGCTGAATTAAACTCTCTGAACCTAAAGCCACACAACAGTAAATTATCTTCTTGTCAACCAAATCTGCTGGTGATTGAAAAACAGGATTTTTGTATTTAGTTTCTCAAATGCAAACTTAAGATGCATTTGCTGATGCCTGCTGAAAATTCCAGAGCCCCTTGTGCATCCTACTCCACCAGAAATACTGCATGGAACCTGTTTGTAGAAACCCTGAGGGACAAATGCTGATCTAAACCTCTGAAATTCTGTCAGAAACAATGCAAAAATATCAGCAAAAATTATATCAGCTTTTTTTTTTCTTTTTTTGCTGTTTCTGTCATCTAATAAGTCCAGTCTAAAAATCTTAAACATATCTGGTTTTCTCTATCAGAATATTCTTACCCTCTTTTGGTCTGCAGGGTAGCTGATCTCCCTTCCAAGACAGAAGTATTGCCCTGGAAAAAAGTGTTTCTGGCCCTTTCTAGACCCAGATTTTGGGTTCTACTTTCTATTTATTTCAGTTATTTCACTGACTAGGGACATCACAGATTTTAAACTGGACAACTCCAACAACTGCTTGACCGATCCTCTCTCCTCCTTGGTTCTTTCCTGCTGGGTGTCTGCTGGGCTGAGCTGGTTCACGGCCGTGGCTGGGTAAGAGTGAGTCCAATCTGTCTTGGGGAATGGCTGTTCTGTGAAAACCTGCTCCTGAAAAACGTATTTACTGGATTACAAACATGTTATCTTAGATTTTGTGCAATCTGACAGACTGATCTCATGGCAACAACACTGCAAGAATGAGAGTGAGTAAAGATTTTGTGTTGTCAGGTTTTAATATCATCCTTACAATTTTTTATTTATTTTTTGGAGCAAAATAGGGTAATATATGTCACTATGTTTCAGATGTAATATTTAAGAACATTTTCAAGAAAATAAAAAAAAAAGCACCATCTCTCTAAAAACAACCTGCCTCTAAAGTCAGGCCGTGCACTTTGTTTCACACGGAGCACAATTGACATTTCCTTGTCACTGTTGTTTGCCAAACTAAACCATCCATTCCACGACAACCCAGGTTTACCTGGGGGTCCCAGATACCCCTTAGGGTTCTGTAAACAGGGACTCAGCAGTTGTTTCAATGCTGTTTTCTTTGTCAAGAAGAGTTTAAACCCCATCCTCAGCTGGCGCATTTCCCTCCCCATTGCAGCGAAGTGATGCTGCCGATGTCACTGTGAAGCAGCTGATAGTGGCAGTGTTTTAAATGACAAGGCACAGAAGAAAAGACCCTGCTCTCTGGAACCTGCTGTAGGAACAGATAAATGTATATTAAGTATATAATTAGTGAGGCAGATCTTGCAGAGGAATCACTCGTGGCCTTTGCAGAAAGGATCTGTCTTGTAGGGCCGATTGAATCAAAGGCAAGGGGATGCACTTAATAAAGGCAAAACCAGAGCTAAGGTTGGGCTGATAAGAGCAAAGAGGGGAACAGAAGAATTCTGAGAACTTCTGGGGCACAGCGTGAGGATAACTGAAATAAAAGACGCACAGACACAGGGAGGACAGAGGCACAAAGGCCGGGGGTTTGCGAGGAGGGGAGAATGATGCGGGTATGATTGCTGCTGGGTACACATTGAGGGAGAAAATTGCAGCTGCAGGACAAGGTTTGCTGGAGAAGTTGTCAAAAATCAAAACAACCAAAGGACAGACAAAAATTTTAGTCACAAATTTTTGAAGGAAGATCATGTACTTTAAAAAAACCCCACAACTGTAGTGGAGAAAAAAACAAAGGAAGACCGTGCTAAGGGCAGTGTGGATATGCCACAAGGATGATTCCAAAGTCCTGAGAGTGCACTGAGACAGGGAACCTCAATGACAGGATAAATGCTTTATTTTCCTCATGCAAGCTGTCAGAAATAATTACACTTAAATAAAAGTTTTCATTTGAAGATATATCCAGTAGTTCTCAAAAGACACTCCTATGTCCAAAAGCACATTCCAAAAGCTCCTACCCCTCCGGTAGAAGTAATTGTTTTCTTTTGTAACTTATAAAAGCATGTCTGGCCCCCTCTTATATCTGCCTTTGGTACACAAGCTCAGCAGATGCAGACATTCCCGTGCTGTTTGTTCCAGCAAGGTGAATTATGATTATAACTCTGGGGATGAGCATCTGACGTTGACAAGGTTTTCTGCAAGTCACCGTGAGGTAACGAGAAGTGTCTGCTTTAATGATTTTCGCTGTTTAAATTTTTATTGTATTCAGCTGGATTTTTTTTTTTTATAGCCTTTGATTAAAGTTCAGAGGGAAGATGAATTTAAAAGTCTTCAAGTTTGTTAGATGTGCTACAGCTTGCCAGTCACCCTGCCAAAATTTTCCGCTGTGTACTTCTTATAGTTCTGCGTGGTCTAAATTTAATTGACTGCATATGAGAAGCATTATTACAGATCTGTCATTGCAGCCACTCTTCATATGTTTCACTAGCTGGAATGAGCAGTCACTGGGTTTGTTTCTGACCTAATTCATAATGATGTAAAGCAGCAGTGATTTCACAGAAGAGGAAACAGATTTAGCTGGTGAGAAGGGCAGAACTGGGCTCAGTGCTGCTCCAGTAGTGCTCATTTACAGGTGAGTGGAAGAGTAAAGTCCATTGTTAAAACACTAAATTTCAATTTAGTGGGAACAGAGGTGCATTATATAAGCTGTTCAGTTGATATAACAACATAATTCATCATTTTATTTCACTGATTCTATTAAGACAATATGAAAAAAGACAATAATCTGGGCTTTCCAGCCTATCCCCTCCTTAGGATACTGAATAGTGCCACTAGAAGCAAAGCTCTAAAGATAAAAGAATGGACAGAGATGTATTTAACATTCCAACTTATACAAACTGGTAATGGTATTTTAGTGTATTGAAACATTATCATTCCAGCAGCCTCATTTTAGTAAGTTAAAGTAAACTAATTTATATGTGGATGCCTGGATTTTTCTGCACATTGATTTATCAAGTATATTTGTTTATTAAATCACCCTTACTGATAACAAACAATTACTACTTCAGGTAATTGATTTAAAACATGGGGGAGACCATTGCCAGCTGATCCTGTGCCAAGAATTATAGTACAAATTAATACAGACCAGAAGTCTACATGCCTTGTACTTGCTCCACAGATCAATATGTGAAACAAGACTGGCATCCACCAGGTTTGTTAACAGGATCTTTAACAAGATCTTGCTGGGAATACAAATGTCCAGCACATTGCTGGTGGGATTCTTTTTTTTTTTTTCCTGCATATAATTAGTATTAATAGCTGACTTTGGAAGAACAGAAGGCACTATGATCTTAGTAGGAACACACAGGGAGAAGCTGAGACTGTGATCTTGCCTCTGTTAAAATTGATTGTCACGTGATGGATTTGGTCTCTCTCTAATCTGAGACAATCTCAAAAATTCCTGAGAGTCTTCCTGCAAAATGCAAATGTGATGTTGAAACGGGAAGCCTTTTGTGCACAGCCATTAGCAGTATTTTTAGGCAAGTAAGATAGGAAGAGACAGAAGTAAGAAGGGCTGAGAGACCTTAAAACAAAGCCCTCATCAGAGCAGAAATGTCCAGCTTCCTGTCAACACCAGCAGTTAAATAACTCAGAAGCTTTTCAGACAATTGCTTGGGCTGGAGACAGGAGCTGTGACATCTGTGCTGTCGATTAAAGCTCTGTGAAGTCACTGGAGAAGGACGAGAACAAACACTTGTTAACAGGGTATTGAATATGAATAATCGTCCTCTGCCCTCACAAACTGAAAGTGGTGGGTAGTGATTTACTGCTGAGGAAGAGAGGTAGTCATGGCATGACATGGAATATTGCTTTTCCAAATCAGATTTTCAATGCCATTGTATAAGTATTATTAAATTAATCACTGAAAGTAAAAGGTCAAATTAAGGTTTGGAGTTTTCTTCCTTAATTACTTAGTTTACTTCCTTGTTATGCCAATAGCTTTTACCTTACAGAGGACAGTAAGAAAGTTTAATTGTGTTTATAGGGTTGTTTCATCCAAAATCATGAAATGTCTTAACTTTATCTAAGAATTTGGGCTTATTTCAATAGTATGTACATCATATCTTCCTGCTGGGTTGTTTCTTCTACTTGGAATAGTTCCATTTGACAGAGAAAATCTATACTCTTTTTGCAAATTTGTCAAAATTTAGGGCAAATCCAGAAGACAAGACTCAGACTTGTCTTTTGACAGAATTTTTTTCCTTGAGACTCTTTGGACTTTCTGAAAGACAGGCCAATTCTCAAACATTTCCAGCAATAAAGACGTTCGGTTTACTTAAGATTTTTGGCCTTAAAAAATGTGTTTTCTACCATTTCTTGTACTAATGGTTTGTTGTTTTTTCACAAGAGTGCTCACAGACGGCAAAGTTTAACTAATAAACATGCAAATGTGTTCACAGGAAGATCTGTGCCAGAAATTTTTATGGGTCGCTGTTCTGCTCCTGATTGAGTAAATCATGGTGGCTGCTCTAACTTTCTTCCTCTTTTCAAATTTGGTAACCAATGGCAGAGGAGGAAAGGGCTGGGTGAGGGAAAGGTCAGTCCAACACCTACAGCTGGAAACATTAAGACAAAAGCCCCTCTGAGTTTCCCCAATCAGAACTCTACATAACCTGTATTTTGTCGACAATTATAAATAGCCAGTTGAAAGAAATTTGACTCATGAGTTATTAACACGCAAGTAATTTGGGATTTTTTCTTAGAAAGACTTTGCAGTGGCAAAATAGTATTTGGGAGAGGTTTTGTGCGAGGAAGTCTTTTTCAGTTCTTTTAATTTAAAGAAATTAGGGAGCAAAATGTGTAACAGTGAAGCTTTATGGAAATGTGTTTCTACATTTCAGGCTCAGGGACCTTAGATGCTTCTCACTTCTGTCAATGGTGCCCTTCAGTTTCTTTCCTTGCCTCTTTCTCTCATCTCTCTTGGTCTTTGAAAGACGTAATGCCTCTAAACCAGAATGTTTTACATGTAAAATAGTCCCACTCACTTGTAGACTTTGAGTAATAAGAAAAGAAATTTCAAAGATGCATTCAAAGAATAAGAGAAAGAATTTGAATTATGTTACTTTCCTCTGTTCACCTTCCTCTGGCAATGTTCAGCGCTGATTTGAAAGGCTGAAGGTGTGGGTTGTGTAAGCCAGTGCCAGCCCCAGTGTCACCTCCCCTGTCCTCAGTCACCAGCTTCCACTTCCCTTCCTGTTCTGTGTCCTATGTCACCTGTGTGGGCGTTGCTTTTGGAGCCTAAATCTGGCTCATGCACCAGCGCAAAACCCTCCCTCATCTGTCCTGCTACAAAGACTGAGAGTTTAACACTGGTCCTCGTGTTTCTGTTATGCCAGACAGAGAAATAAAGCATATTTCAGAGTCAGCTGGGAGAATATTAAGATTGGTTAGTTCAACCCATGTAATGTCCTCGACTACAAACACAAACTTTCCCTCCCTCAAAATCAAATGAATCTTAACATCTGTATTGCCAAACATCAAAATATCCTGCAAAGAACTTGAATGTTAGGTCTGTGTCCCTAAAGTATTAAAGAAATTGGGGTCAAATCCAACATGATAAATCTAAATGCCAGTGGGAAGATCTAGTTAGATTTTATACTTTTGTAAAGCGTCTCTTAATTCTGGAAAAGCACACAGCTACTATCACTTCTCTCGGCAGTTGCGTTTACAGCAAAAAAATGTTCAATTTGTGCGTGATATGGAAACAATGAAGAAATCAAAATATTTAAGATCTATTTAGACTGCAGAGCAGGCCAAATGGAGAGATATAATTGGTGTGACTGACCTACAGAGGACTTGTTGATAAAGAAAAATTGGTGTGCTGATGCTTATTCTGTCAAATGATAAAACACGGGCGGAAAACAAGGCTGAAACCCCTTTTGGTAAATACACAGCTAAATGCCTCCCAGACCCGCCTCGAGCATCTACTTTTGCTGCCTTGTGATTTGGTAGGGCTGTCTACAGATCCAGCTTGCTCAAAGATTTTTCATTTAAGTGTCAGTTGCTGTGGTAACAGCATGAAGAGCAGATCAGATGGATGCCAGGACCAGATGGGTTTCTCTAAGAACTCTACACTCATGGACAGTTGGTGATGACCCAATTCCAAAAGGTTATCCACACAGATTTGTACTGCAGCTGACTTGGCGTTGCCTTCTCCAGGGGTCTGGACCTTGTCTCTGAACCCCAGGGGTTCTCTTGAATTTGCAGCCCTGGAATTTCATCAGAAGCTCATGGACTTCCCACAGAGGAAATGCTGGCAGATTAACAGAAGTGGCGGAGTTTCATACCCTAATGTTTATGCTGCCTTCTCAATGTCAAGGGCTGGGCTGAGCCCAGTCTTGAGCTCTGTCAAAATGTTGAGTAATTATCACATGATAATCATACACTGCAGTTTCTCCCAGGCTTAATCTGATTTCTGCACTGTAGTTGCTTCCATCCCACCTAAATTCCACCCACATGTAGTTTAACCAATATGACTGATTAGAGTCAATTCTCCATGGTCAGTGCTGTGTTACGTACAAGGTGTATCAGCAAATATTTGACCTTTGCTGAGGTCTTCTTGGTTGGTTCTCTTGCATCTAAAAGTGAATGAATATTCATATGAATAATTCAGTTGAAATCATAGTAATGGTATGGTGTTTACTGTTTGGTAAAACCCCAGGTTTCCCTTCCTATTTTGGAAGGTTGGGGTTTCTGTTTGTTTTTTGTTTTCCTGAGAAATGTGTGAAGGGAGTGTGCATGTCATGGTTTAGACACAATTACGTGGGCTGGGCCAGCCAGCATTCCAGCTTTATCTGGAAAGGGGATGGAAGGCAACTCCTTAAACAATGCTCATTTCCCTTCCTCTCCTACCTCCAAAATATGTTCTAACATGTTGGTTTGTTCAATCTTCATCCAATCTCAAGCATATTGAGGGTTTTTAGAGGAGTAATACGACATCACAGATTTGGGGGATTTGGGGAATACTCCCAAAACAAGGTCCTGCCTGTTCTGTATGGATGATGTGTGTCCCTCGCCTCCCTGGCCTGGCTGTGTTGGCAGTTCCACAGCAGTGCAGCCAGGTAGATAAGAAGGTGTGGATCATGACTTTAAAAGTTTTAAAAGCTACTTTTTAAAAAAAAGATATTTTATAAAAATGCTTTAGAAGGCATCCACAGAATTGAGAAAAGTTTTATTTTCTGCTTTTCACTGCTGCAGATTAAGAACGTTGGGGCACTATGTTAGACTGTGCCATGTAGAGGCCAGTTTGTCCTCTGATCTTCAAGTCTCTTTCTTCATGACCTCACCAGAAGGTGTTCAGCCCATGCAAATGGCAGGTAATTTTGGTCTCATGATATTTTTTGACATTAGTCAGCAAGCCTAGTTCTAAAAATGTCTGTCAGGAGGCTGGGAGTAAGGCTCCACATCAGTTAGATTCTGTCAGCTTTGCCAGGCAGTCAAAGCAGTGAGATCTGAGAATGTGCTGGCTAAATTAATGTGGAGTGCATTGTTTCTTCCTGCCCCCCATCACATGTTTGAGATTGTGTTGCAGCTGGAAATGCACCACTGGCACCAGGGAACAATCTGTGCCTCTGGCAGGTGTTCCAGGCACTTTGTGGAGGCCAGCCTCGCAGTTTCCCTGGTCACAGCTCAGCAGGTTAGTCTGCCCATGGTGCTGAAATGAACCACAGACTGCTGGTCCTCACAGGCTGTGCTCATCCACACAGAGAAGCCTCAAAGTGATTAATTTCTGCATTTTCAGCTCTGTGCTTTGAACATAGAGATGAAGAGAAAATACCTGGCAATAGAAACCCAGAGAGGAGCAGATCAAAAGAAACAGAAGAGCTCAGAAATATCTGCAGTAGGAAATGTGGAGACTGGAGCATTTCTGGGACAAGGCCACTGAGTAAGGAGGTAAAACGTCCATTTGTATACTTCTGGCTTTGCACCAGAATTCAGCAGCCTGGGAAGTGTTGATACACAGAACTCTAAGTGTTAAAATATCCACACCTTCTGCTGAAAATGGTAAGAGAACAGCTCAAGTTTAGCATTTCCAGAGAGTCAGAGCCCAGCCTGTGATGTTTTTAGACAGGCTTGTGCTGGCTCAGGATGCCCCACACTGGTGCTTGGCAGCAGGCTCAGCTGGCTGTGCATGTGTTCAAGCCCCATGGTAAAATGCTTCCTCATCTCAGCTGAGATGGGCTTTGCCTTTCTAAGGTTAACTTGGTTGTTGCCTGAGCTGAAGTTGAACCCTGTTTTGGGAGCTGAAGTTGCTCAGTGCCTCGCAAATAGAAGAAAATTTCCAGGTGATGGATTCTTCCTGTGGCAACATGGCAAAAAATTATTCCCCAGAGAGGAATCCACATGCAGTGTCTGCCTCCCTTAAAGCTCTGTTCATGACCTATTTTGGGGAGCTGATGGGTCTCAGGTCTCCTGAGCCTCATCCAGCCTGGGTCGAGTTGTATTCACAGGCAATTACTAAATCAGCTTTAAGATTTTTTTTTTCATAGATGGTCTTGATTCCTTTATTTTCCAGTGCAAGCTGTTCAATAAAGCTCTAGGATATTTAGCAGAATTTGCTGTCTGAGAGCCTTCTTGACAACACTCCAATGTTGTTTCCTCACTGCTTTTGAAGGTATCTTAGAAGCTTTTAAAAATGATCTTTATATCTTGCTGTGCAGTTAATGCTCTAAGTTTCTCACAGTATGTACAGATGTTTCTTGGATATTGTTAACTGCTAGAAAGTGGGCATGTGTAAAAAAATGCTTAACCTCATGGATCTTCCCTTTTCTTCAGCTATTTTTTTGTCTGTTTCCATCAGCTGCAAAACAAACTGCACTGCTCCATCAGATAGCAAGACCGAAACAAAATGTATCGCTTGAAGAAAATTCAGATAACCTGAATTTCAACAAGATCCAAGCCTGGATTTTTGAATCCCTTAATTTTGGCCATTTCACAGTGTCCTGTGAAATGGAATGAGTGCCCAAAAAAAAAAAAAAAAGCAAGGTTAATTCTGTAACATTGGAATGCAATGTAAAAGGCATTTTACATTGTGATTTGATAGGGCTAAAAGGCAAAAAAGCAGGGCTCATAATTTAGATCTAAACCTAAGCCGGAAAAAAATCCTTCTAATTCTTCTATATTTCTAAATGTTTTCTTAAGTTGCTTCTAGAAAAAAAATTGTTTTTACTTCTCTGAAGTGCTTGCTGTCCATACACAATAGCACTGGGCTATTTAGTGTGGAAAACCCAGAATAAATCAGACTCCTTTGACTGCTGCATTGAATGAGCTGCTAAAAAAAGAAAATAACAGCATCATTTGGAGGAAAAATAAAGCAGGAATGGGGCTGGGTTCCTAGTGGGGAACCTTGATTTGGAACTCTGCAAGCATATTCATAAGTAGATAAATGAAGTTTTAAACTTAATGATGTCCAGTTTTATTATGTTCATAAAATATTACTCTTTTTATATCCTCCATCCATGTCTAAACACCAAAAAGGAGAAAAAGCTGCTGTTCCTGGGGTCACTGCCACCGATTCCCACCTGGAAAGTTTCTTGATGAGAATGAAATGTATGAGCAGCCATAATGAGCCAGACCAGAGGTCTACAGAGCCCAATACAAAGGAAATTAAAAGAACGGGGAAACATCCCATGGCAGCCCTCCAGTACATCTTCACAGCATCCACTGCACTGTAGTATTGCTGCTACTTGAGCTTTAACTGGGACATCTCATGGATTTTTCTGTCTTGGGTTTGTCTGATTGATTTTTGAACCTGTAAAAAATTTAGTTGAACTTGCACTGCTGTGAAAAACGAGGAATTGAATTCTGAATGAGCTACTGCATTCAGAAATGTAAGAATCAGCTCAGAATGAAGAAGAACTGATCCCAGCAGCTAAGCCTGCCACCATGTGCTAAATATACTTCAGAACAATCCTTTGTGGCAGATCTCTGGAGGTGCATTGTTGGGAGTGAAAGGAAGGAAGAAAGGAACCTTTTGTGAAATCCAGAGCCAGGGCACAAGTCCTGCAAGAACTGCTATTATTCTGGCCAAAACCTGGAAGATTTCCCATCCTGCTTTAGTCAAGAGTTGCTTCCAAAGCAGAGACTGCTGCCCATTGAAAAAAAGTAAACCTTTCATAAAAAAAATGCACACAAAATGCTTCTACCAAATTAGACTGTGGAAACAAACTGGCTTTTGAATAGGGAGTTTCTTTATGTGAGGCAGGTTGGGTTTCTGAAAAGAATTTTGTTACAAAGACTAGACACAGTAGCTCTCATTTCTCCCCCATTATCCTTCCAGCTATTTCTCTGGTACTCTGCTCCTTCTACATTCTACTTAAACACACAAAACTAAATTTGCTGCATTTTTTGTGAAAGTTCTTGCTTGTTTCTGTATTTGTCATAGGTCTTCAATTTTTTAAAAAGAATCCATATTTTAAGCTGTCCATTGAAACCCATCCCTCACTGAGGCTTAAATTTTGATGAAGATATTAAAGAGACACTTTGGGGGAAGCAAATATCTTTTGATCAATTATATCTTTGAGGTTTCACTTGTCACAGCCTCTGTTTTTTTTTTCCCAAGGAACTACAAGAGGAAAACCTTACATAGTACCAGATACAAATAACCAAAATCTAGCAAAATAAAAGATTCAGAATACTTTTTCAGAAGGATGCTGTGGGTGAAAACAGTATTCAAGATGAAATATGTACCTCTCCTTGCAGGTAGGGAGCTTGAAAGCCTGGAGATTTACCTTTGCATTTTTAGTCTGAGTAGTTTTTTCCCTTGTTCTGATGTAAAGAGGCATAACACAACATATTCATTAGATTGTTTGGTACAGCTGATGGTCTTTCTTGTGTAGCATTTATGTCTCACCTAAATTTCATATTTGAATTTTACTCACTGGTGGAGAAAATATTTTTTCCAATGAGATTTCTGCTGCCATGAACTGGTTTTTGGTATGTGTACCATAGAAGCGAAGGTGTGTGGGCTGGATTCTCATGTTTCTGGGTGCAGGTAGGGGTAGGTTTCAAAGGCATTTAGAGTTGTTTTATAACCACCCTTCTTGTAGAAATGTTAATTTTTAATCATCCTGAAATTTCATATTGCCACTGCACAGCCTGACCGGTTCTTGGTCAGAATCCGCCACCCTTGTGATCCTGGACCCAGCTCACAGCAGCAAAGTGCAAAATCAACTCGGGGATTACCTTTTCCTTATCCAAAGGAATGATTGTGACAGACAATTTGAATAATCACCGAGGCCAAGGGTTGCAGGCGACAGGCATTTGGAAACTCCTACGTTTGGAATCTCCCTGCACTCTTCCTTGGCCAAGGTCTGTTTGGAGCTGCAGCCTGAGGAACAGGTTTGCCTGAAACCATTGTGCTGGCTGTACAGAGTTCCCCGTGTGTCACCGGGTGTCACCGGGTGTCCCCCAGGGCAGAAGGCAGGAATGCTGATGTGTGAAATCATGCCTGCTTGGGCAACCTGGGGTTCCTTCCCCAACCTCTGCGGGGAGCTGGGCGCCTTTAGCCACACAGCTGGGAATAACCGGGTTCTCCAGGGCTCCGACAGACATTTCCCTGCTCCGGGTGACATCTACTGGTAGAACGATCTCTGTGTTTGCAGGAGGGAGCTTGGAAACATATATCAGGTTTAATACGTGCACCTAAATCCAGCGCAGAATTTATTAGCGTAAACGTTTCTGTATTTGTTTGGGTTATTCTTGGGCAAAGGGAGGCAGATTTGTGGCAGGAAGGCAGGGTTCTTGGCAATATTGAAATGAGAGCAAAATAAGTCACTGCAGAGGGTTTTATAGGCAGCACTTCAGCTGAGCTATGAATAAGTGGGATTATGCTGTCGCTGCCTCCAAGGCTTTTCTGTGGTTTTGTTTCGTTTGCTTGTTCTGCTCTCCCCACACAAAGGAGCTGCTGGTAGGAAGTGTCACTCTGTCAGAGGATACTGAAAGCCAGGCTCACTGTGGGAATCTGAGATGGCACCTTTTTGTTTAGAATCAATGCTTTCTGGCCCTGGCATGTCACAGGCTGTTGGTTTAGGAAACAAGTGTAAAGCAGGCTTTTCTTTCTGCTAGTGGCTTGTCTTATATGTTTTTTTTTTTTAGGTTACTGACACTGAAAATTAATCCCCTGTTAGAGACACCTTCAGAATACATCAAACAAAGAACAAGAAGTTAGAAGTGAAGAAAGAGCGAAATCAGATTTTTTGGGTTTTTTAAAGCCCTTTTGATAGAAAATTCTATTTGGAAAGACACAGAGTTCATAAAAGATAGAAATTGGGATTTAAAGGTGATATCCCTGACCACATTATTAGTGTAAAAATGTTTATTTTCGTCCCTGAATTCAGAAGCAAAATGAACTGTAACTTTGAGGGGTTGAATTCTCTTCACTTTCCTGCAACTGATTTGACTTTATCAGGGTTAAGTGCCCTGCTTGTCCATTTCTCATCTTTCCCTTGTAAACTTCCTCAAGGTACTGTATGGCTCAGTCAGTGTTTCTGAGATCCTTGAGGAAGGGAGGGCATTTTTCTGCTGACATCAAAGTACTTGATTGAAGACCTTGCAATGAGCAGACATAAAAATAAGCACAGATTTTGATTTTTCAGAACCCACAGGATGTAAAGACCTCTTAGATTCTGCCTGATCTTTTTTATAACAGTAAGTTAGATATGATTCTATAAATGGGTACTCTAGAGCTATATTCCTGGCTGTTAAGCTGGATGTTGCTGTGCTCACAATGTCACTTCATTATACAATAAATTTCTTCTAATTATGGCTTAGAAGATTATTTTAGGGAAGGTTATTAAACCAGGTCCCAGAAAGACACAAATGCCAAAACAAGGAAGGGTTTTCCTGGTGAGGCAGACACCAGACACTCACTGCTGTAACTGTAGGTGTTTTCCACAGCAGTGTTCTCTGTTTGCTCTTGAGTAGGATGTGAAAAAGCCCCTGATGCTCTCAGAGTACAGGTGGACACGGAAAGAATGTTATTGCTGAAGAAAACTGAATTATGATGAAACAGAGAAACTCACCTTAAACTGCTCCTTTCCTAGGATGTGTCTCCTGGAATGAAGCCACACTGGAAATTACTTTGAAAGCTTTGATTTTACAGCTCTTGAAAAAAAAGTAGTGTTTGTGTATGTTTTGGGAGTTTTTTGTGGGTTTGGTTTTTTTAATGCTAAAAGCAAGTCCTACAGATTTCCTGAAATTGTCCATACTGAGAGATGACACAAAATAGGAAACTCCTGAGAAATGCTTGTGATAAGGAGAAAGTTCCTGTGATCCAGATGGACTATTCTATCCTAGAATAGGTACTTTCCACAATTGTTACTCACTCAGTTTAACTTATAGGGAACGACACATTAGTCACTGTGCTGGGGCTCTAATGACCCATGGCAGGATAAATTATGCTGTGTGCCCACACAATTGTTTCCTTGAAATATGTTTATTTTTCTGTTAGTGCAAGCTGGGATCACAGGATAGTTAAAGGCATCAAGAGTGCCTTGTGAGCACATTTAGCTATTCCTGCAGGCAAGGTCAGCTGTCTCTGTCAAATTTACACACAAATTAGAAGAGTTAAGAATTCATTTTCTCATTGCAATTTGTGAGAAAATTAATGAATCGTCTCTTGGTAGGTGTTTTAAATGTGATCATAAAAACTTCTGTAATTAACTCACTACAGAACCTGTCTACACTGAAATCCTAAAATCTAGGAAAGTTGTAGACCTGGGAAGATGGGCACTGCCTGGTGTTGTATGATGGGCAAATCTGAATATATGCTTGCGTACTACATCCCTCGTGTTCCTTGTCCTCTTTCCCTACCACGAATATTTACCTTTCTCTTCCTTCCTTTCATTTCTAGGGGTAATTCCTTGCCATCTCCTTCCAGTCTCTGTCAGCTTCTCTACAGCACTCTTTCCCAATGTCACCTCCTGCTGAGAGGATCAGGTACCCCACATCAGGAGAATCTGAGCTTCCTCTCCACTTGTGGCACTTTCTGATGACAGCATCACGCTGAGGTACCTTGAAAATCAGCTTATAAATAAAATGAAGCAATAAATAGTGCTGCAGATTTGTTAAATTTTGGAACAACAAAGAATTTCCTGCAATACTGATCTTGCAGAGGGTGCTGCTGTGTGTGTGTATGTATATATATATGTGTGTGTGCGTGTGTTGTGTATATATATATAAAATATATTTAATATTAATATATTTAATAAATATTGTATATATTATTTCATTTTTATTTGTATGTAGAAATTATATAATAAATATCTTACAGAATTTTACAATTTTTTGCATAAATATATATTATCTTTAGCCACTCTTTACTTCCCCACCGAAGAAAGGTCAGTTTTTTGTTAAGTCATAGCAGCTGAGGCTCCGTAGCTGAGGTCCCGATTTTGGCAGGCAGCTGGATCCCCGCAGTGCTGCCCAGCAGCCGGGAGGTGGGGCACGGGCTTTGCTGGTTCCTGCTGCTGGTGGTGGGGACAGGACCGATGCTGAACAACAATCTTGAGGCTCGTAAGGTTCGGAAGAGATAAAGTAGCAACAGATTGCCGACTAAAAATGCATAAGTGAAATAGCAGAAAGTGATAATTTTTAATACCACTCTCAAAACTGAAGCTGGTTGGCCATGAGGTCTCTTGGCACTGCTGAAAATGTTGGCAAATCCAGGTGGCAGAGGTAGGGAATAGGGAAAAATAGAAGAGTAGGGAACTGAACTAAGGGAAATATCACGTAGCTTTATTTGCCACTGTTTCTGAAACTGGGGCAGTAATTAACTCAGAACACTGACTGTACAGATTTCAGCTTAAAATAGATATATTTTCTATGTTCACAGCAAGGACCAGGCAAAATCCAATACAAAAGCTGGGTTTGAATATAAGGCAAAACTTGTTCATTTACATTGAGGTAAATTTAGATCAAACCCACAGAAGTCCTCTGGCAGAGTTGTTGGGAGTTTATTCTACTGTAATTGTGAGCAGAGACATCTCCAGTCTCTGGACAAGCTGTGAGAAACCCAGCCTGAGCTTCATCACATACAGGAGTCACAGCAGTACTTGGCAGCCTGCAGGAGCCTTTAGTTCTAGGTTGATAAGCACATAATTGTGATTCAATTAAACTCAGAACAACACTGCACTGATACCCGCAAAGAGTTTTTTTCTTCCCTAAGCTGGTTCCAGCTTTGGTGCAGTCAGTGCACATCCCTGTTTAGAAGCATGTAGTAAAAGGTGCATTCAGATGTTTGGAAAATTCCGTAACTGCCCAGAAACAGCTGCTCTGAGACAGCATTGCTATTAATTTATCAAGCATATTTATCCACTCTGAAAGGACTGAAAGTGCTTATTTTGTAGTTTATATAGAGTTGCATCCTCTGGATGTACTCCTCAAAGTACTCTGCAGCTAAAGGTGTATGCTAACACATATTGTTAGTACCATGTCCTGAATAACAATGGACTTGGGCTCTTCCCCAGAGGAAGAACTTGATTCCCACCTGGCTACAACCTTCTCTCAGGGAGCTGTAGGAGCCATAACATCCACCTTGAACCTCCTTTTCTCCAGGCTGAACAAGCCCAATTCCCTCAGCTGCTCTCATCAGGCCTGTGCTCCAGCCCCTTCCCCAGCTCCATTCTCTTCTCTGGACACACTGCAGCACCTCAATGTCTTTTGTGTAGTGAGGGGCCCAAAACGGAACCCAGGATTTGAGCTGGGCCTCAACAGTGCCCGGTACAGGGGGAAAATCACTGCCCTGGTCCTGCTGGCCACACTATTGCTGGTACAGCCAGTATCAGCCACTGGCCTTCTTGGCCACCTAGGCACATTTGGGCTCATGTTCAGCCACTGTCAACCAGCACCCCCAGGTCCTTTGCCACCAGACAGCCTTCCAGCCACTCTGCCCCCAGCCTGTAGTGCTGTGTGGGGTTAATAGATAAATATATTGCACAACTCATAACCTGCTGATAATTTACACAACATTTTTGCTTGCCATAATTAGATCCTATTAAAAATTACTCATGCCCTAGAAACTGTCATCTTCCTTCACTCCTCCCATTTTTCTGGTGGAGAAGGGAATGAATGTCCCATGTGCAGTTACCTGTGCCCTGGCATCAGTCCTGACATTGTAGCTGGTGCTATCAAAGCAGGTCAGTCTCCCTCAGCTTTGAGAGCCAAATCTTTGGGAAGACTGAGTAAAAGCACTCCTCTAAGTCAGGTAAGGTCCTTCCTCCTCAGTGCACTGATAATTATAATTGCTACCATCTTCCTTCTTTGTGAGGACTGCGAATCCAGTTGGGGATCTGGAGAGCCATCTCTGACAATATCAGATGTTCTCAGAACTCTTAATCGAAGGCAGCCCATGAAAGCACCCTGGGGAGTGCTTTATTCTCTGTGTTTAAAAGGACATGAAAGTACAATAGTTCTCTTTATATGGGTACAAAGCAGCCAATTGATCTTGTCAGTTTAATAAATAATACAATTGCTTCCATCAGACACTGTTAATAGACTCCTGTCTGGACTAATGTTGTACAGAATTGTACAAGTACAGAAATGTTATCTTCCTCAGTCTGCCTTGGATTAACCATCTCCCCCTTTATCACCTAGAGGCAAAGCTTCCAGCAGCAGCTCCTGAAGGGCATCAGGTCCCCTGATCTTCATCTCCTTATTCATTTTATTGTGTGTTCTTGGAAGAGATGAGCTAATTTCCTGATGCATCTATTGTCTGACTGGTTCCTAACATTTGTATGGATTCAAAGAAGCTTGAGAATGTAAAATATGCAGCAGCTTTGGAGGTCTCTTTTTGTTCATTTTTAAACCATTCGCTGTCTATGGGATCCCAAGATGCAAAATTTGGATCATGCTCTTCAAACACTGCAAAGGTGCAGAGAAGCTCAGATGCAGCTGGGGCATTATGAACACAAGGACCAGGCATCAGCAAAACTGATATGAGGCTTTGGTTAAGAAGCTCACAGCTGAGGGGTTTGGGATGTTTCTTGTTCAGTGTCAGCATAACCAGCTCATGCCCTTCTGTAGATGCCTCACTCAGCATTTTAAGCAGGCCCTGAGTTTTGCATTATCAGCACTGCTTTTTAGGTGAGCTTTAGGTAGAATACACACACCAGTGTTCACCAAGAAAGTGCTGGCAGCATTAGCAAAGGCAGCTTTAAAACTTCTCACTGTCTTTGACTTTAAATCTTTTACCGACTTATTTTCTTTTCTCTTCCATGACACAAAGTGGTTCTGGGTTTTGCAGCTCAGGGATGTGCTAAACAGGGAAAAAGAGAAAGTATTTGTCAGAGAGAATAGGTTTTTAGGGGTTTTCGAATGTTTTGCTTTGAAGATAGTTAATTTTACAGAAGTTATGGATGTTACATTTTTACATCTTTCTGCCACATACATACCTAAATATATGTTTATATATGCATAGAAGATTCATAAATATAAAACTTTAAAGATACGGTTTTTTTATATATGTACATCTGTATATGCATGAATCTAGTGTTTGTCAGAGTCCCCATAGGTGTTTTCTCCTGATGATGATGACTGTTTTCTCCTCACACCTCCCTTAGAGTACCAAAAGAGATATTGTGGTGAGTAAAACAATGGTTGATCCCCTTCTGTGTGTTTGCGAGGAAAATAGTTCTGGTTTTAAGGCTAGAATCAGTTGTTCAGCTGTGAATGATATTTTGTTTCTCTATAATAACCTGAGTGAACAATGTGGTGACCTATGAGTAAAAACCACTGCTGTTGACCAGGTATTTAGATTCCCTCTGCCTTGTTTTCCCTGCTGTAAAAGGCAGGTAGCAGCACTGTCAGAACTCAAAGGGGCATTAGGAGGATAAATACACGACTTACATTGAGCTGTTTGGGTATTTCAGGTGCTGGGACAATATATGAAGGCAAGGGATTTGTAGCTAAGCAGAAAGATATTAATTTTGAGCAATGAGGTCCTACAACGTGAGGGTAAGTCAACAGACCTGGAATTCTTATGGATCAGTGGGAAAAGTAATTTCTGGGAATTGAATGCTTCATCCCAAAAGTCTTTTTCTCTGGATCTCTGTGGGATCAAGTCTGTGCTTGCATCAGTATTGCTTTTGAATTGTTGCACTGCTTGCAGAGAAAACACATTGCTGCCCTCCTACTTAAAGATGAATTCAAATGTTTTTACTTTAAATTCAAAACCTATTCAAAATTTAGATTCCTTGGCTAATTTTAGATACAACTTCAGAAAAAAAGAAAACCAGTTCTTCAAATAATAAAATGCTCATGTTGAAAATCATTTTTATTCCCGCATCCATTTTGAACTGAGGTTACTGCGTTTGAAGGGTGAGACCAAATAATTCTTCTAAAGTCACAATTGGTATTTGAAAGGCAGCTCTGTGCTCTCCTTTGAGTGCTATTGATGCTTTCAGCTGGGGCATGAAAGACCTAGAACTCTGATCTCTGGTTTTGGCAAGTCAAGTCCTTCAATTCAATTTCAGAACTGTACAGCTGTGAAGCTTTACAGTTTTTGATGTTTAAAAAGGTAGGGATTATTTCTGTTCTCTGTGATTTCTGAGAACTGCTGCTTCTGTTAGCAAACCCAGGAAGAAACCTGTCTGTCTGATGTTCATGGACTGTAAACTGATACCTGGCAAGCACCTGAGCAGATATTACACATCTGGCTGGCATCTCTGAGATCAAAGCACTCCCTGATGCTCTGCTGCCCTTTGAACAGCATTTAATTGGCCATGAGACCACTTTTTAGGATCTGAGACTGAGCTTTGCCTCCTTGGGTCACCGGATGAATCCAGTTTAGGTCTGCAGGAAACTGGTTGGTGTTCTCAGCCTCCTCTCTAGTGGAGAGAGGGCCATGTGCTCTGGTTCTCTCACCTGCCGAGTTTGCAGTCTCTGCTCTCCCTTGTGGGGTTTCTGCAGCTTGGCCGAAACACATCAGCACGGACTGCTGGGTGGGGGTACCCTGGTGTCCTCTGCAGAGGTTTCAGGCATGTTTGGCTGGCCTTCCTGAGCTTACAAAGCTGGTGCAAAACCCCTCAAAACTTCATTCCCTGGGGAGCAGAGAGCAGCTTGTGAGGGAGAGATGCAGCAGGTCCGAGGTCAAATGATGAGTCTGTGGCAGGGAAGCAGCACATGGTGATAGCTCCTGCTGCCCACCCTGCTCAGGCCCACCTTGCCCCTGCATGGTCCCATCCCCTGATGGGGACCCCTAAACCCAGCTGTCAGAGCCCCAGGACCCTGGTGTGGGCCAGCACTGTCCCCTCTGCCCACCATGCCCCCTGGGCCCAGCCCCACGGCCCCCACTGAAGCCAGCAGCCCCCAGTGACCCGGACAGTGATATGGTGACAGTGGCAATGGACGGGTGGCTGTTTCCCCAATCACAATCAACTTGTGCTGCCCCTCAGGGACCCTCAGCCAGCCCCAACCCTCAGCATGGCCTCTGGTCCCATCCCATGCCATTTAGGGGATCCCAGGGACTTGTGCTTGGCTGTGCCAGCAGTCGTGGCTCTCTGTGTTGGATGCTCTAAAGAGTTAAAACCTGCTTTTGTGCAGAAACTTTATTTTGTGCAGTCCATCTCTTTCCTCTTTGGTGTTTGGGGAGGCAGGGGAGGGCGGTGGGAATGCCTTTTGTCCGGGATCAGGCAGAGCACTGGCCCTGTTATTTCCACAGTTTCCAAGAGAAAAAGGATCTGGCACTGTAGAGAGGGGCACACCAGGTGTCCTGAGCGGGAAAAATCGGGTGTCTGCACTCTAGCCCCCCATGGTGGAGTTACCAGCTAACTGGAGTACGGTGTGCGTACTCTGAGCGAGCAGCTCTCTGTGACCTGTGACAAGGACACTGTGCTGAGGGTGTCTGGTGACTATATGGTGTAAAAAGGGTCCTTCATGGATAGATGTGGGAACCAGGTCTCTTCCATAATGATTTCTCAGCCAGGACAGATGCTGGATGGATGCATGGCAGGGAGGAGGGGGCGGTCAGAGCAGCCTGGACTGGTGGTGGGTGTCAGGATGCTGACAGCACTTCCTCACTCACTGGTGAGCAGTGAGGGGGAGCAGGGTGGGACATGGGCAGATGTGCACGGGGGAATGGAGACATCCAAGTCATCCTGCAGAAGGTTTCTTCTGAGCAGGGAACTTTACCAGGGCTCAATTCAGCTGCCTGCAGCACTCCTGCCGTCTGCAGCCAAGTCCAAACGCACTGAGGATACCAGTGCCTTGCAAGATTAAGTTCTTTGATTCCAATCTCTTCAGCTCCAAAGCATGTTGTTTTATCTAATGCTTGTCCCTATCCGTTTTAGGCTGTGGTGCCTGCTGGGAAAAAGTATGCATAATGAAATGATTAAATCATGCGTTTTCAAATAATCAAAGTCATGCTGTTTCAGCTATGCAGAAATCCTGTTTCTCTTATGAGACATCTAGCCAGATTCAGAATTCGTTTTGGATTTTACATTTCTTAGAAGGACTCAGAATGAAAAAGAGAATCTGTTTAAGGCCAGTTCTGCGTTCCTGTATGCCCAGGGCCAGAGATGATGACATTCATATTCTTCTTGTGTCGCTGCAGAGAAAATAACTTTGCAGTCAGATTTTATGCTCTAAAGAAAATCATTCACACTGTGACAGCACTTCAAAATATTTCAATCCTTATTCTGTATATGCTGCTGGCTATGATTGCAGTGCAGAATAAAAACGCTTCACTGAATCAGTACTTATGGGAAGGGGTAAAGTTTCCAAATCACTCCTTTCCATCTTAATTTTGTAACTAATCCCTCATCCCTGCTGTATCTCCAGTCTGAGATGTCTCCCCTGCAACTCTGCAGAGCTCCCAGCTTTGGCATCCCTGACACAGTTGGTTGCTCAACACTGCTTGAATATTGTGCAGGGTAAGGTCAGATGGAGCTCTGTGGGCTGCTGCGTATGGAATCACCTCCTGGCTGTGGGGAATCTCCCCAGGGAAATGTGCCCTGGAGTGGGTGGTGAAGGAAGTGAATCAGAAAGACACTTATGGCGCAAGTATAGTGTGTCCTACCCATCCACCAAGGCAAAGTTTCTTTTAAAAAGGATGCTGTTCAGGCTTTTTTACGTAAAATGAAACTTAGTGTGCTTTTTTTAGTGATGATCCTATGTGTTCCCATGTTATACTGTTTGGAGTCACTTAGAGGAGCACATGAGAAAGCAGCTGAAAACAAACAGGAAAGTTGTTATCAAGGGGGCCATTGACTTGCCAAGGCCACGGAAGTGACTGAACTGCTGGACATTAATAGACTTGTTTAAATGAAACCATTTTATTTACAGAGGAGGTAGCACAGCACATATAAAGCAGCTGCACTATAAGACTCACTTATGGGTTAATTTTTGCAGGTCCTAAAAAGAGTAGTGAACAAGTCCCTCCCTACCTCAGTGTGCCACATTTATCAAATTGAGGAACAACAGCAGTCTCTCTAAGAAGGCAGAGATATTTAATCAATAAGCAAAATATCAGATGTACACTTCAAACAGAGAAATGGTATTTTTTTGGGCCAAGGGGAAGAGTTTAATTTTGACAAAAGAATTTGTAAGAACTCATCTCCTTTACCATAATGAAAACTGCCACCACCAGACTCGTTTTTATTACAGAAGTGTTGTTCCAAAAGACTCCAGATCCACATGTGCAATTCTCCATCTGAAAATCGAAACATCCCAGACCAAATTACACCTGCAGTTTCAGAGAGCCCCAATGAAACCCCAGTGATTGTGTGGCTGCACTACAGAGATGCCACCCTTGTTCTGCAGCTCAGAGGATGGGGACAACACAGTGGTAGGACAGAAGGCATTACTCCAGCAGAAAGTGTTAATCAGGGACAATGGAAATGCCAGAGTAGCTATATGCAGACACCAGATGGAGAGGGAGGAAAAAGAAATAATCAAATTGTGCATTAAGACAGAGCTTGCTTAGATGTCTGTTTACATTTGCACTCATCTTGTGAGATGAATTTGCTATTCTCATCTAGATATAGATTTTCTCAGATGAAAAAGTTAAAAAAAAAGAGGCAGAACTCCCAGCTTAGCAGCAGCGCAGAACAAACGCAGAATTTGAAAAGTGAAGAGCAATTTCTTATCCCTGAAAGAACAAAGCTGGATGGTTATGCTGGTTGCCTTCAGCTTTAAAATGCTGCTGCAGAGCAGAGCCTGACACTGCTCTCTTTTGCTCTGCCTGTGGTGCTCTCTAGGACAGTACATGATGCTGCCTTGGAGAAACCCACCTGCACAGAAGAGTCTGGCAGATATTCACAGACCTTCATGTGGAGCTTAAAGCTCTTCCCAGTTAGGAGCTAATGTGCACAGTGTCCGTATTCAACCTTTCTTCTGCAGGGTTCTGCCTCATCCTCTCGGCTGTTTTACATCCTTCTTGAACCTAAAACTCCAACTAGCAGCCAAGAGAAGAGCTGTGGGGGGGTTTAGAGCCTTTACTACTCTTCTTCAATCTGTTTGAAAAATGTCTGTTACTAAATGGTGTAAAGCCTTTAGCAGTCAAGAGTAGAACAACTTTTTGTGAGAAACAAATTATACCAGTCCATATTGATTATACTTGTCTGAGTAATTCCCAGACCAAATGTGCTCTTTCTACAAGTCAAAGGGTGATATTTCTTACTGCAGTCACTCCAAACTCTGAAGAGTTAAACCTCAAGTTTTTCTTTCTGTGCTCCATCACTGCTGAAAATAAAAACTTTACAGTGAAGACTCACCATTTTGTTGCTGATCCATAAAGCTTACTGTTTAAACAAGGAAAAAGCGTCCAAGCTCCATAAACTGGACATGGCTACGAAGAGTAATTGCACATAAAAGACACATAAAAGTTGTGTGCAGCTTTTATGCTCCTGAGCACCCCAAGTGCTCTGATGTATTCTGCCCCTGCTCCCACTGTCTGACCTACATGCTCAGCTTCCAGAGGACAGCAGTGCTTGGGGTCTGTATCCTTCTCACCAAGCTCCCTCTGCTTGAATCTGACAGCAGCAACTCATGTACACAATGGGGACAAGAAAGAGCAGAGTGAAGCTAGAGATGAAAATGCCCAAGCTCTTGGCATCAGATGAGATTGGTACCTGTGCTCCTTGTGGTGTCTAGATTTAACTCTCCTCCTCCTCCTCCTCCTCCTCCTTCTCGAGGTTTGCCAAGGAGATTCTGCTTCTGCCAAGTGATCAGTGATGCTGATGTTTGAGTTCTGCTGGCAGAGCTGACAGCAGCAATATCTTCAGCTCTCTGCAGAGGTATAGGTTGAGAGCAGACCTAGAGTGAGCCCCACACAAACCTGCACTAGTGTCCCCCCAAGAAAGAATACACAGCCAAGATGATGGATTTTTGGAAATTAATAAATCAACATTTATTCATGAGTGGACACTGGGAGGATCCTTAAAATCTATTTCACTAACAACAACAATAAAACTGGAACTTCAAAAACCGGAAAATATGTCAAATACCAAAGGGACATCCTATTGAAGGAGAGGAAATCAAGTTGATTTCACTCCAGAAACAAAACCTGAATACTTTGAATATTTCTCTCTGTACAACTGATACAATGACTTTAATTTTCCAAACAAAAACTACACTTCCATCTTTTTTCTTTTTTTAAAATAAGCATTAGTCCAATATATTTGTCACAAAGGTGGAGCGAACGGTGCTGGCTTTCATTCTTGGACTCTGCTGAGGAAACAAACTTATCAACAAAAAGGTGATGGTGACCAGATCCAGACCAGCACAGCTCTCATACCTTACAACACATTGTTTTAACCTATGTCAGAGCCCAGCCCACTCTTCTGTCTGAGCTTAGCCTCCAGCCCCTGTCCCAAAGCAGTGGCACAGAGCTCTGTGGTCCCCAGGCTGCCATCAACAGCAGAGTTATTGATCAGCCGCAGGTGTCCAGGCCCCAGAGTAGAATCATCCTGAAGCCCTTCAGTGGCAATGAAAGCCCTTTTGAGCAATCCCTCTGTAAAAAGTACACAGCTGCTCTATGAGCTTTTTTTGGTGTATGGTACAGGCTTTTTTTGTCACCTTTAGGATCCTTCCTGCAGTCTCCTGTTCCAGATCTCCCAGCCATACACTTCTCCTTTGATCTCCTACCTTCCCAGCTGGAACTGGCAGGGCTTGCATTCTTTTTTTCTTCATTATTATCAGTATGAGAGATGTCCTAAATACCAGGTTAAAGCTGAATACCAGACATTTTACATCGGCAGGAGAAAGGGCACTGCACGGTTATTTCCCATCTCCATTAAGTGTGGTGCCCTTCACATTCAAACAGATCACTCCATCTTTCTCAGACAATTTATCTCTCTCATTCTTTTCTCTTATTGTCTCCCACAGCAAGGACCCCAAAATTATCTAATAAACGTAGATGTTATGACATCCTCCCACAATAATTCTAAATATCATACAGGAAACATCGCCTAATAAATGATATAATTACTGAGAAGAACGAAACCAGCACTCCTGAAAATTCACTGTGAGATGCTCTTTATCTTGTAGAAATTGTTTCCATTTCTTTTCTTGAGTGTGGTTTTTTGTCCTGTTTTGCTTTTCAAGCTCTTCTTTTGCCTCAATGCTTGTGATCACGTGCAAGAAATGTATATCTCCAGGCAAAGAAATATAAAGTGCACTCATTCTGAACTGGCACGGGAATGCAGGTCCACCCAGTTAATTTTTTCCCATTGTACTGGGTGGAGTGGCTCTGCAGAACCACTCATATACACACCCTTTCTTTTTTGGTATTGTTAATTATTTTAAACTGCTGTTCAGGTTGGTAGCATAGCTTATTACTGTAGAAAATGGGCAGTTTCTCTCCTTCTGTGGTGACTTGCAAGTTATGAAAAGCTTTTTAGCTTGATTTATTCTGAATTCTGCCATGTCTTGCTGATTTATCTATTATACTCTAAAATAAGGCCAATTAAGCCCAGCAGTTAAGCCAGACAAAGAGAAAGACATGCATGTCCCTATCCAAAAGGTATTTTTGAAACAAAAAGACAGTGCTTTAAGCCAGTAAATGGTATCTTTTGCTTTGAACTAAGGACAGCACCATAGGATTATCACTGACTGTTGTCATGGGCACCTCACTTGTGACTCCACTTTGCTTTGTTCCCTCCTTCAGTCAAAGCAGCGACACACAAAGGAGAAGGCAGCGCTGTCAAGTGCTCCAAGGATGGGATTGCTGAACGCTGTATTTTAATAATCTGACTTGTTCACATGAGCCGAGCCGGCCTCAGCCAGCGCAGGAGCTGCTGTTGGCCAACCAAAACACAGCTGTTGTAGCTCATTTTGAAGTCTACCAGCCCTTCTGTTGTCCCCTTTCAGAGATTAGGCTTAATCTTCTGTGTGCGAGGCTTATGTCACCTTATTTAAGAAGGGTTTCACTGACAGCCTTGGCGTTTTTTAGCTCTTCGCTTCATCCTTTGTGGTTCTGGCAGGGAAGAAGATTTAACAGAAACATAGCCAGGCAAAATGCAAAACAGTGTGAATGCCGTGTGGTTCTGCCTCACAGCCACCCCATGGCTGTGCAAGGGCCCAGGGAAACACAAGGCTTTTGGGAAAAGTGCAAGCTGTATTTTTGAATGTTCTCCACAGTGGGGGAAGCCACCCTCTAGTATGGCTTAAGCCAGTGGGCCTGTGCCCAAAACAGAAGCTGTGTTTAAAGCTGAGCTTTCTTTTCTTTTTTTTTTTTTTTTTTTTTTTTTAGTTCTCCCTGAAACCCAAGTGAAATTAAAGTGTGGGAGGGAAAGCATTTGTCTAACCTGTATGGATCAAAATTTCATAAAATCTTAAGTGAGTAGCAGCAAAACAACACAGCTGAGCCTCCCCGGCCTGCTAGCATCTCCCCATGGCCTCATCTGTGCTGTGCAAAAGCCAAATCAGAGCTATGAGTAACTCTGCCCCACTGCCAAGGACTCTTCACATTGGTTTATCCAGAAGGGCTCCTGCACCAAAGATAGCCTTGGGCATGTGTGTTACATTTCAGGTCTGCTTTTAGCAGAGGGCTGTTCCCAGGGAAGCTGAATGTTGGTCTCCAGGCCTATGATTGCTGCAAAAGCCTAGATTTGAGCTTTTTTTACTGCCTGGTGTCGCAGTGCTCCTCTAATGACCACTGGTTGTTGCCACAGTTGAATAAGTTTCCCAGATTAACCAGCAAAAAGAGAAACCCTCCACCCTTGGTTCTTTTTCCATTTTATAATTATCTGCTGTTTCTCTACACTTGCTCTTTTATCCTTACGTTTGGCTCCTGCCTGGATGTGCCCAGTGCCTTGCAATTAAAACGAAGCTGTTCTGTACAGTTCACAATCTAAGATCACATGCTGCCAACCCTTGCTCATTAGAGCAATCCCACTGGAGAGAATAAGGCTGTTTCACACCAGGCCTGCTTGCCTGGTGTAGTTAAGTTCTGACCTTAAGTTATGTATTTTAAAACATCAGCAAAACGTTCTCTGACTCACTGCTAATAATATAGCTGCTAATGGGATGAATCTCTAAAAAATACATCCAAATATTTTTATATAATAATCAGAAAACTTTCATTCCCAAAGGGAAGGAACAGTTGCACTTTCAACATCACTTGTGTTTTGGCCTGGAGGTGTCCTACATGCTGTGCCAAAAAGTAATAAATCAAGGGACACAGTCAACATAAAACTAAGTTTATTGAAATTCCTAACCTGTGCTCCTTGGCAATGCAGTAGGGTGTTCAGAGTGAAGAGTTTTTTAATATAAGTTTGTTTTGCACCACTCAGGCTCTTTGTTCTTTCTGCAGTGCTCAGTTTTAAGTATAAAATCTGTTTTTTCTGGTTTCGCTTTTAGTTTGTGTTCGATCACTCAGTGTTTCTGTGCTGTATGTGTTCTGAATTTAAAAGACATCTGCTTCTCTTCAGCTGGATCCCCTACTGTCAGTCTTTGCTTCCTCCTGTTATAGGCATGTTAAAATATCACTGGCATGAATATGCAAGGAACTAAATGCAAAGCCAGCACCACAAATAATTGCTGATCCTTTTAAAGTGTCCAAGCCTCTCATGAGGTCTTTGATACAGAGGCTGTTAAGCAAGACAAAGATTTTCACTGCTCTCTTTGCAAACAACAAGAATGAGCATCTGCAATTACTTTATGAAAGCAACCACTGGTGAGAATTACAAATCAATACAATGCCATGTGCTTGGTGTATTTTATTTTAATGAAACCCTGCTTCACACAGCATTTGGAGTTTCTCAGCTGCCTTGTTTATCCCTGGCATCCAGGCAGGGTGATAAAGGAGTGAGCCACCTCCTCCCCAGCTGGGGTCATGTGGCAGATGCTACAAGAGACCCCACAAATTTTGCTGATTTCTTTTCTTGGTGGGGTTTCCCCAGATTGGATGGTGTTGCAAGTAATTCACTGTAAATCACAATTCACTTGGTTGCCAAGGTTTTGCAAGTAAAATTGCAAGAGATTCAAATTAAAAGAAAAAAAAGAAGTACAAAAATGCATAACTGTGAATCTGCAGGCGGGCGTGACGCTGTTGCCTGTGTCAGAAGCAGCTGGGCCAAGCAGACAAACCCCAGCCAGATGTTGGCACCCTGCCCTGCTGAGAGAGCCTCGGATGGAGAGTGGGGAGTCAGCTCCCACCTCTGGGTTTGAGTCTGGGGGCTCTGCCCCCCATGCCAGGCTCAGGGCCTCACTCAGGCAGCCCCACGGCTTCTGGCCAGGAGCCACCTGCATCTGGCCAGCGAAAACTGAGCCACAGGAATTTCTGTCCATCTGTACCCATGGCCCATTCCTGCTCAGGGTGCAGCTGGAGGTTAAAGCTAAACCAGTCTTGCTTCTAGGAACACTGCCCTGAGCAAGGCCTGTCTGATCCAGAAGATTTGATGTTCTCAAGAAAAAAAAAAAAAACCAAAAACAACGAAAAAGAACAAGCATCTTTATGTCAAAGCTGTGCCATTATACCCCCACTCACAGGGGTCAGAACAAAAGGATCTGACAAAAGGGACAATGACAGCCCAAAGGCTGTGCAATAGCCTGCTCTGCCAGGAAAAATGCTATCAGAAAGTGGAATTGGTAGACTTGAGAAATCCATAGGCTGCCCATCAGGACTGCTCAAGCTGGAATGGAGGGTCTGGATGCCATCTGCCAGGGACAGCTAGCCCTTCCTCTGCAGCGGCAGCAGCAGTGAGGAGATGACCCAGACAAGAGACGCTGCACATTTCCAAAGACCCAAGAGAGCACTGGGAAATAAATACTGTAAATATTTAGGTTGTGTGAATGCTCAGTCAGGTCAAAAAGCCAAGGGGAAGATGAGAGAGGCTCCTGGCAGAGCAGCAGTGCTGGGGAGAAACCCTCTTCCTCCCAAGGACTGGGGCCTTTGCCATAGCTGTGCTGCTTCTCTTTGGAATCCCATTTAATTCAAATCTTTTTCAGTCTTGATTTGTAATTCTTCATGAAAACCGGTTGTTGTTTTTTACTTCAAGGGCTCAGTAGCCACTTGGCTCTTTTCCAGCAGATGCTCCCCATGCACAGCCAGGGCTGTGTGCTCCTCTGTATTGCAGCTTTTATTTACATATTCCCTCCCTTGAATGCAATGAAGAGGGGTTTGTCTGCACAGCACCATGGAGGGGTGAGGGGGGGAGTGTGCACAGCCTACAGGGTTCAAGGGTGAATTTAGACAGAATTAGAGCCACGTGCAGGCGCTGCTCCCAGGAGCACGTGGGGCCTTTGTGGATGTGAGCAGACTTGGCAGCTCCGTGTGCCATCGGCACAGCTGCTGGGGGCTCGGCCCCACTGGAGGCATCCCTGGGACAGGCTCCTGCTGCTCTTGGCTGCTCTTGAAAGAGCAGCATAAACTCTCTGCAGAGAGAGGTTGTCCTTGGACTGGGAATGACATTATTCCCTCTGTCCCTTTGCAGCACCCGGAGAAGGTTTGGATATAAACACCCAGACTGAACAGCCTGGCCTTGGTCTGCACTCAGCTTGGCCCCCTGCTGCCATGGGCATCCTGGAGAAAGTGTGCCTTTGGGCTTTGAGTGTTCCCAGGATGGGGAGAAAGCTCAGGGCACCCCTTCAAAATGCTTCAGCTCTCCTGGTGAAGGTGTGGCCACCAGAGAGAAATGCCTCATTTGCTGAAATTCAGCCGGTTTCTAAGACACATTGCATTTGGGATGTCCCAGTCCTATCCAGAGAGGCTGGCCCGTGTTCTGCAGTGGCCAGCTAAATCCCTGTGAAAGCTTGTTTGGACTGAATTGTGCATGTGCACAAGGGAGAATCTGCTGAAGTGATAAAAACCCAGGCTATGTCCTCATGGTGGTGTTTGGCTGCACTGATAATACAACAATTCCTGGGGCAAGTTGGAGCAAAGTGACAGATTACCCTTTACTATGGCAGTGAATTGAAAGTGAACTTATACTCTGAATGTAAATGAACTTAAACAAAGAAAACATTGGATTAATACTGAAAGGTCAGCAAAACAGCCAGAAAGGCCCTTCAGGTCCCTGACACTCACATGATGTGGGTGCTCAGCACAAGCCAAGAGCCCTTCGCTTTTGATGGCAGCATTCCAGCTTGTGGCATGGGCACTTCCCCGTGGGTTCCATTCTGGGGGGATCCTCTGTCACAACATGGGCTGCTTTTGCACCTCTTGTTTTCCTGCAGCAGCTGGTGCCCTAACGGTGCAGAACAGGCAAGGATCACCTGACAACACTTAACTCTCTCAAGAAGTGACATCTGCTCTTCCTCAGGCACCTTCAGCACTGAGCACATGGCTTGCTGCACCACCAGCCTGCACAGAGGCAGGAGAGGGAGGGTGGTGTGTCACAAACCTGGATGTCAATCAGAGAAACTCCTTTAGATGTACATTAGGAGGGGATTAACTTTTTGGAGTAAGCTCCAATGAACCAAGTTACCTTCGTTCTGTTTTGCTCTGCCATTGATTTGTTCTTCCATCAAAGGCAAGTCACTTCATCTTCATATTGAAGGAAGATTGTAGGAACATGTATCCAGGAGAGGTCTGTTCCATGCCTTTCTGGTAATGGCTGTGTTCACTTACTACTTTAACCATGTTCAGTTGATCTGGAGATATGCCTTTAAAGTCTAGAAGAGGGCAGTATGGATTAGAAGTCCTTGTTAAAGAGCCAAACATGCAACAGATGGTTTAAAATTGTAGTGAAGGCGTGAAGTGAAGGTGTGAAGAGAAGGTGTGAAGTGAAGGTGTGAATTGTAGTGAATTGGTTAAAGAGTGAGTTAAATGGAAAGGAACCTGTGGTTGGCAGGGCATAGAGCTCCATATTCTCACCCCATCAGCCCACAAAAACGATTATGGTGCTCCTACAAAGATTTCAAGATTCATTGTACAATTGGCTGCCCACTTTTTGCCATAAAGAGCTATAAATATGTCATGTTCCCCATGGCATTAACTTGTCTGGCAGCACAGCCCCTTCTGAACCAAGTATTTCTATAGTGGCACCACGCAAACAGCGTTGCAGCTTGCTATGAATCACTGAGTATCCCCTTTGCAGAGCAGAAATGTTGGGGAGAATCTGCTGACACCTCTGGGCCTGTGGACCTTCCTTCTGGCTGTGCCAGCTTTGGGAAGTTCTGCAGAGTGTGTGAGCAGAACTCTGCATTCCCCAGCTGCTTCCCATTGCTTTTACACAGGACACACACAGGGTGGTAAACTGGGAACAGAGCTTGTCTTTGGGTGTGGCTTTTGGGGACTACTTAATGAGACACTTGTGATCTTTTGCACATCTTTTTGCTCTGCTTTAGTACAATTCTGATCCTAAAGGGCATTGCCCAACAAACATTCATCCCAGTCTGTGGGGTTCTTTGTGTTTGAACTTTGACAATTCAACTGTCTTGCCTAGGTAACAGCAAAAATATTCCCCTAGAATCTGGCTGAAGAGTTTATATTCAAGACCCAGGATGCTGTCATTATATTGATCTCTCCTTATGCAATAGAGAATCCAGCTCCTAGACTGGTGCACCCACTTTGTGCTCCTTCTGCACCTCTTACCATCACCTCCTTCATCCTCACTCTCCTACACAGCTGGGTCTATATCTTATACAAACTCTGCCCACATTTTCACCCCGGAGCTTTTAATGTACAGAAGACACAGCGCCTGTGTCCCTGGGTCCAGCAGTGTCCTCTGTTCTTCCCATTCCTGGCCTCTGTGTTGGAATGGATAATAAAAGGCTTCTCATTTCATACTTATTAGGCTTTCCAAAAGGCTTTGGAAAATAAAATGTCTATCTGAGAGGGTCTCAAGATTCACAGTTGACTGCACAGACTAGAAACGAGCTGGAGGTCTTTTTAAAAATTTTTTTGGCCTGTGAAAATTTAAATTCAGCAACCAATGTTTTCTCTGCAAGAGAGGGTGAAATTACCACCTCTTAATTCCAAAGAAAAAGCTGCTTTCCATGATTTCCTTACAATGCTTTAGCTGTTAGTGATTAACAGTGTCAGCCTTCATTTCTGTCTTTGCAATACTGAATTTTGTGCATATGGCAAGTGATGCAGGTACACCACCTATTGCTGAAATGGACCAGCACTTCCAGCAACAATAATTCATTTCAGCTGCTCATAGTTTTGCCAAATTGCAACTATTTGGGTTGAAACTTCCTAAGCAAAGAATGTCTGCTTCATGCTGATTAATTTGCTTTAAATATCAGCAAAAATGTTTCACCTGTTCTTCGGCCAACATTAAAGAGATGCAATGTTGGATGTTGTTCTTACTACTTTGGTTATGTTGGAGGTTTTTATCCCTTTCATAAAAGAAATTCTACCACCCACGAATTGTACTCTAAGCTTGTCATTTCTTGGATGGGATTTCTGGTGTCAGGCAGGGTTGTCCTGAGAGCCTCTATGAAACAAATGGTAAAATCACAGCCCATTTCATTGCCTCCTGTTACAGTCTGTCTCCTGGAAATCTTGCTTTCCCTGCTCCTGTCCTCAATCCCACCATCCAAGCTGAGTAGCTTTCTGCTGTCCCCTCTTTCAATCAAATACACTTGGGGTTTCATGCCTCCTTACCCTCAGTGTGGCAGAGCTAGTCCTTACAAATCCGTCCCAGGTGCTCAGATGTGCATTCTTGCCCTCCCTGAAGTCAGCAAATAGACTGGTTTTAGGTGGTTGTATGCATCTGGACACTGTGAACATTTCCCACTTGATAAAACCTGTCTGCACTTTCTGCATCTGGAAAGGGTATGGACACTGAACACCTGGGAAATGCTTGTGTTATGTGAGTTTCTTCTGGTTTCTTCAGACTGTTGATTGATTTTAACGCCAATATTCTTATGGGTAGGTGGGTGGAAGAGGTTTTTTGGACAAGGAGAAAACCAGATACCTGAAGCCAGTTAAGAAAAAATTCCCCCCCCTTCCACACCCCACTTAGTTAATATGGTATTTACTTAATGTCACTTAGTATTATTTAAAGTTGGCAAGAAAGACTTGCTGCAGGAAAACAGAAATGTTCACATCTGTCACTGTAACTAACGGGGACTTTCTCTAAGCACAGCCCAGAAAGTCAGGTGCATTTGTTTTCATTGCTTTTGGATCTTTCACCAAAAGCATTTGGTTCCACAGCAGGATTTCCTGCTCTGGCTTCCATGAGATTAATTGTTTCAAAAGCTGGAGTGGATGGAAAGTTGTGATGGCTAAGTCCAAACAGAGCTAGCACTAATTCTCCATGCAGGAAAAGCTGATATTTTGAGCAATGCCATGTGTTTCTGTGCAGTCTAATATTTCATTCAGCTGTTACATATTTTTACTTTATTCAGTCACTATTTAACACATTGAGAAAGGACATGAAGAGGTTCCATGCTGCTATTGATTGATACCTTTTCCTTTATAGTCTTCTCATAGCAATTTTTTAAGTTTCATTGTCACACTCACAAACATCAACATGCAGTCACAGATCAGACTTCTTCAAACCCAGGGCAGGTGTTTGAGGCACTGCAATCAAAAGGAGGAGATTTTGCTTTGTGTCATTCACTGCTACTCCTAACCGTGGTCACAAAGAGAGGAATTTAGGATTGAGTTTCTCTCTGCAGTCCTGATTGATTGAAGAATACATTTGAGAGACTTCAGCTGAGAATGGTTTTCTTTTCTTGGCTTCTGCATTGTCCAATGAAGACTTCATTGGGAAACTAGTTAAGTATATCTCTTCTTCAGCTGAAGCTGTAGCAACCACAGAGCTATAAATTCCTGAGTAGCCAGACAGTGGCTCACGAGATCCATGGAGCCATGCCCACTTTGTCAGGCCCTGGACATCCTGAGAGGAGACTCTGGAAAGTTAGCATTTGCCTTGACTGCATGCTTGGCTGGTTTAACACCACAAGTCTCTGCTGGGCTCTGCAGGAATAGTTTGGCTGGCTACAAACCAATGACCAGAGAAAGTACAGCTATGGGAGCAGAATAGGAGAAGACAGTAGTCGTGGTTTAACCCAGCAGGCAGTAAAACACCACACAGCTGCTTGACAGACTCTCAGACACACACACACACACACATGACTGGGGAGAGGACTGGGAACAAAAAGTACAGGACAACAGTAAAGTCATATATACTGCACTGCAGTGTGGATGATAACTGTCAGAATAGCAGGACTTTACTACATTTTTTTCCCCTAATTCCTAACCTTTTCCTAGCATGGAGCCAGTGTTTATAGTCTGGTCCAGGCCTATTTCTAGATAATGTTTAACCATGATTCCCTCTCACTGATAATATTACAGATCAGTTTCAGCTGCTTTGCTGGGCAGTATGAAGCTTTTCCACATGGTCTGTGGACATCATTAAAACATGACATGAGCCTGGTGCTGTCAGCCCAGAGGGATTTGACCCTCCTTCAGCAGAGGGCTGAGGCACAGCAGCATCCCCTGGCTCTCCACAGCCTCGTGGTGCAAAGAGGAGTTCTGCACAGGGAGCCTCAGCCCTCACACTCCATGCAAGCTTGGATGAGATCCATGTTGCAGTACAATGTTGGATTCATAGTTCTTTCAGAGCATGTCCCCCTCTGCCACCCCTGTAATTTGAGCAACAAGTTTTTAATCCCTCACTAATTATCAAGTATTCCTTGTTTTGCTTTGTTCAAACCAGGAGGCTGGGTGTGGCTATAGTCCCCCACTCTTCATTAGGGAAAGCCCTCTGGAGGACTGCAGGACGGAATTGTTGGCTAGGGGCATCTCAGGGCATAAGCCACAGAGAGACTGACTGAGGGCCTTTGTTCAAACTCCTTCACTCCATTAGCTCCAGGATGCCAAATGGAAATAAAACAGAGCAAGCTTCAGTGCAGTTCTCATTGCTTCAGGTTCTAAACATCACAACATACGCCTGAGCTACCTTGTGCTGTGTCCAGCTGGTGCTTTCTGGACATGTCCTCATTGAAAGAGATAATCGTGTTTTGTTTAAATTGATTTCTGAAGTTTAAAAGCCCATTTATATCTGCCCAGTTCACTGAATTGAACCTCTGCACAGTAGCATATTCAGTTTCTGCTGTAACCTGCTACTGCTGCTTTTAGCTGTAGCTGCAACCACAGAAATAGCAGCCAAAAAAAAAACAAACAAAAAA
>VXBQ01009717.1:79716-113111 GCA_013400175.1 Phainopepla nitens
CCTTCCACACCATGCCCCAGTGGGTAGTTCTGGGGTTTACCTGGAGCAGTCACCTGTCACCTCCTCCTGCACCTGGGCTGGTGGCATGGGCGGGTGCACTCAGCTCCCAGGCAAACCTCATGCCATCTCAGCTGGGCTCGAGAAGTGATGAGGGCCACCAGGAGTCCTTGGCTGTACTGGTGTCACCCCACAGCCATCAAGGAGATCCTGTCTGGCCTCGGCATGATTGTCATCCATCTTCTCAGCTGATGTTCCCCGGCTGTTCCTGGCAGGAGTGGCGCACCGTTAGCTGTGCTGCTGACTTGTGCACATTGTACATTTTCTGCACGGAGGTGAGAATGCGCAGCGGGGCTCCCAGGCTGGTATTTCATCTCACTCTGCTGGCAGCACATCTAGGCTGGCACAGCAGGAGATACTGGAGGCTGCCATTCCTTGTCTACATCAGAGCTTTGGTCGCTGCTGTTCTTAGGGGGACCACACTGGTTTTAGCAACAGCAAGGGGGGTGGGATGACTCTGCTATGTGGGATAGAGGGAAGGGGGAATGTGTGAAGGAGGTAGAGGGAGGTGAGTGGCAGGTCCTAAAGCCCTGTATTCATCTGGACTGAGCTTTCTGCAGGCTAGTGCTGTAGAGCCACTCCAGTGGTATATCTTTGGGGCAACTGTGAGCAGGCAAACTGTATTGACATCTGGAGAGCTGGCAGATTTTCTCCAATAAGAAAGAAGGAGAAACTCTCAATCTCAAAGTGCTTCTTTATTTTTGCTCTGGTTATATCCATTTGCAGCATCCAGCTGTTATTTCTTAGGTCTTTTTAGCAGCACTTGCTCAATGCTGGCTCCTGCACTCCCCATGTTGTTTCACAACTTGCTGTCAGCACGAGCTGTTGGACCTCACGGGGCTTTGCAGGTGAGACATACTCAGCCTCTTTCACAACAAGAGATACCAAAAGTGCCAGGGTTGTGATACTATTCCAGAAAGCTTTCCAAGTGAGAAAGCAGCAAGAGCCCTCCCTTCATCCTTATCTGCTCCTGTATCAACCAGCTGGATCTCCTCTGGGCTCTGACAGCAAAGCCTTCTCCAGCCCCACCACCAGCCTGAGAGAGAAGGGTTGGGGTGTTGCAGGAGGATGAGCAGCAATGCCAGAAGACACATCAACACATGTAGCAGATATCACGGGTAGGAAACTGCCTCACCATCTTTGTGTGTTTCTTAGCCCTCTGATGTGCCAAGGTGGATATGGAAGACACCACGGCCACCCCTCTCTGCCAATTCTCAGGTGCTTTTAGTTGCCCAGCCCAACACCACTCAGGACTAGCAGATCCTGGAGAAACTCTTGTTTCTCATTGTTCCTAATTTATTGATCTCAGTCAGCTCCATGTCTGTGCCTAAAGATGGGTCCCTTCAGGGAGATATGAATTGTTATAGAGATTATGGAGTTGATAAGTGATTTGACCCACAGAACTCTAATCCCTGAACCTAAAACTGCACCTAGACCTGGCATGAATGGATATAAATACACACTTAAATATTAGAAGGCCTTTGAAAACCAGGGATTTTTTTTTTTCAGAACAGGAAAGAGCCTATTTTAGGCCTCAGTTCCTCCCCATTGTCTAAAGGTATTTGGAGGCTGAAATTCAGTCGCTGCCTTGGGACGTGCACGCGGTTCGGCCAGCGAATGCTCTGAGCCTGGGTCATTCCTGCAGCTGGCTGGCACATGTCCTCAGCCTTCCAGATAAGGAGGGAGATGCTGCTTGTACCCTGGCTGAGGCTACAAGCACAGGCAGGGATGGCAAATCTAAGCCACCTTCAGATGGTGTTGATTTTCCTTTCCTTTCCTTTCCTTTCCTTTCCTTTCCTTTCCTTTCCTTTCCTTTCCTTTCGTTTCCTTTCCTTTCCTTTCCTTTCCTTTCCTTTCCTTTCCTTTCCTTTCCTTTCCTTTCCTTTCCTTTCCTTTCCTTTCCTTTCCTTTCCTTTCCTTTCCTTTCCTTTCCTTTCCTTTCCTTTCCTTTCCTTTCCTTTCCTTTCCTTTCCTTTCCTTTCCTTTCCTTTCCTTTCCTTTCCTTTCCTTTCCTTTCCTTTCCTTTCCTTTCCTTTCCTTTCCTTTCCTTTCCTTTCCTTTCCTTTCCTTTCCTTTCCTTTCCTTTCCTTTCCTTTCCTTTCCTTTCCTTTCCTTTCCTTTCNTTTCCTTCACGGAGAAGTTTTGCCCAGCTGATTTTGCCAGTCATAGTATCGTGATGCCCAAGATGCAGCCCCTTCCTTTTGAGGAGCCAGTACTCGAAGTACAGCAACATTTGTTAGCCAAGATGTTGGCAAACACAGGCTGGAAGCCCTCAGATCTGCTGTGTTTGGAAAAGACATGAAGGGCTCCATCCGTGACCTGTCGGGATAGACAAATCCACCCTGTCCGGTGCTGAGAGCAGGAGAGTAATGAAGCCCATCTGCTCCTGAGGGCCAGGCTTTTCATGAGGAATGCTTTCTCTAGTCTTTCCTGGCTTTATACAGTTTCCTGAGAATCTCTGATACATGCAAGAGGTTTTGGAGGGGAAAGGAGTGAGCTTAGCACACCCGGAGTTAACTCTGTCCCTGCAGGAGAAATTCGTGTCCCGGTGGCTCTGCTGGCTGGGTCCAGCCTCTCCTGGCCCCGCATTCCTCTGGCATCTCAGCCTGGCTGTTTGTCTCTGGCAGCACAATGCACCTGCATTTCGTCCCCACACACAAAACTCCAATATCCTGCAATGAGAACTCCACAAAAACAGCACTTGTAGGACTTTTGCCTGTGAGGTCCAAGGCTGGGAGATGAGTGCTTGTGCAGTGGCCAGGGCTCTCCTGGGGATGTTGGGATTTGTTATGTGCTGGGTTTATTTCTTGGTCCTTGGTTCCTGCAAGCATCTGAATGAGAGCATGACAAACCCTCCGTCTTAATTCCAGTGCAAACACAGCTGTCTTTCCCAGGACTCTGTATCAGCAGCCAAGAAACTACAAAGGTATTAGGCATTTCACTCCCAGTACTGCCCCTTGGAGCTGAGACCCAAAGAAGAGCTAAACTCCCCAAATACTTCTGAGGGGCCAAGGGAGGATGTTTCACTTTGAGCCTTTGAGGCAGCTGGGCAACAGACCAAAACTTTCCTTGTTCAAAGGCAGTTAAGGACTACTAGCAGTCTGACAAGGGGGAAACATCTCACTGAGTAGCTCTGGTGGCCTGAAAGGCCTGGGTTTAACACCATTGTGCCTTGGTCCTGTCTGCACGGCATAGTTTGCACTGAGTGAAAACAGGGACAAATGGACCTACCCTAGGAGCTGGATGTACTTTTTGCCCCTGGTAAAATTAGTCATGGGTGGAGGGGAGTGACTGATGTCGATGGGGTCTGCTCTCTCCCATACATGCACCTCTGCCTGCAGAGTTTGCAGTGCTGTAAAGTGGGACACCCTGTCTCTGTCTCCTGTCTGGATCTGCAGCTGTGGAACAGGTCTGTATTCCACCAGGCTCTCTGCAATTTTCCCACTGATTCACATATATCTTTTAGTTTTTCCCTTCTTCAAACGGAACTCCCCCTTTGGCAGTAAAATCCTCCCGGCAAGGGAGGATGGTGGGAGATATTGCTAACTGCCCCCTGTATATGCTGCTGCCCTGTGAGGTTGTCCCCCATCCCTGATGCTCATTTCCAGATGCTGGGATCCTTATTTTATGGCTGGCTGTTGTGATTTATTCTGGCTGTGTCCTTTTTTGCTGTTGCTGGTTTGTACCTTATTCTAGTAAATTGCCCATTAAAGTCAGTTGTAGAGCTCTGATAAATAGAGTTCAACCCCCAAATGTCTCTTCTTGTTCTGTTCTCCATTTCCCACTTGCCTGTGGCTTCCACTGGGAAGCCAGAATTTCAGTCTTAGTCAAAGGCCGCCGTGGGCAAAGGTGAGAGGAAGGAGTTTCTCTGTATCCCCAGGAGCTGAGGGCTGCTGCTTGGGTAAAGTTATCCTGCACGTCCTTCACAGGAGATCACCCAGTGTAGGAGATAGCACTGGGCCATGGGGCTTGTTTTGTTTCTCTTCCAGTTTAATGAGCTGGAGAGCAGAGATGATGCTTCAATCATGTGTTGGAAGGAGAGCGTGATGCTCTGAGGGACACCCAGTGTGTCCCTCATGGGGACGGGGAAGGGAAGGGGAGCCAGAGGGCACAGTGTGAGAAATGGCTCTGTGTGACTTGGATCCTGCACACAAATGATACCAACATTGCCACTGCAAGGCTCATGCTCTCTGGAGCCGTGGTGTGCTGGCTGCTCAGCAAACAGGGGCTGCAGCACCGCCAGCCAGGCACTGCAGGACTCTCTGCAGGAGGCAGCACGGGTAGTTCCAGCAGCCACCAGTGCCAGTTCCTCTCTGCATGCAGCTGAGCAAGCCCAGGACCACCAGTAGCCAGAGGAACCTGCAGTGGCCAACATCCTGAACGGTCACCCCACTACTTCACAGCCCACAAATCTCTGCTCCCCTCTTGGTGGGCTGAATCTGTCAGAGCTCAGTAGTGCAGTGAGTGTGTTTTCAGTCTGAGTCCCAGACAGGACAGTGATTGCAAAAAGCAAACACACACACACACACTGCCTTGTGTACACATGCTCCCCTGCCACTGGCAAATTGGTCTCTGCATCAGCCCCACACATTGCTGTGGCTCACCCTGGGCAGCTGCCTAAAATATGGATTTTCAGTCTGAAAAGCTAATGAAAGGCTGTGAGGGCACCACATGGGATCAGGGCCACAGTCATGCCATTGGAGCTCCATCCGGGACCTGGTGCTGTCCTTGTGACCTGCCAGGTTGTTGATGTGGGGACATCTTTAGGCTGGCTTCTGGTGGACAGGGAGAGGGCGAGTGGGAGGGAAGCTGAGCTGTCTTCCAGCATTTCTTTTGAATGCTATTGAGCAAGTTTCATCTTTTCCCAACTCATTTGGAGCATCCCTTACTGGGATGTCTGGCGTCTGTAGGCTTTTTGAAGGTCCCTATCTTGTAACCTTTTCCATCTCCTGCCTTTTGAAGTCTCAGAGGCAAAGATCTTCCTCAATTTTTTTTTTCTAGATTTGGTGATCCTTGTCTCAGAGATCCTTGCACAAGTCCGCTCCCTTCAGCCTGCTGGCATGGCACTGATCACATTTAGCTTCAGGGCATGGAGATCTCCAACCTTGAACCAGGCAGTGGGGAATTCCTGCAGCCCGTTGAAGGAACAAGCTGGCTGCTCTGCCTGCTCCTGTTTTCCCCATAGTGCCCCTGAGCTCTTAATATCTGGATGAGCTTTGACTAAATAAATTGTTGTGAATTTATGGGCAGACAGACTGATGGGAATTTGGCTGGGAAGAGCATGGAGTTGGTCTTTCCTGGGAGAAGAAAGCAGGGTTTCTCCTCTCTGGTTAGGACTGTAGCAGCTCCACCACCCTTGGGTTCAGCAGCTACATCCTCAGCTGAGATGTCTCGTCACTGTCTACCAGTGCAGGAAAGCCTGGCCACAGAACCCACATCCTCTGGCAACTCTGTGCTGAGAGGAGAATCACCATTCCGTGTTGAAAATGGTTGAGAACCTGTTTTTGAGGGTGTGAGTATGTGTGGATTCAGTGTCTGCTGACTTTTCTGTCCCACTTGAACATGTTGTCCCATGCCACCTCAGGTCCTTCCCTGTGCTGTGAGGAGAGCTTCCTGACCTACGTGGGGCTCTCCAAGCACCAGCCATCCCCAGCCCTGCAGACAGCCCTGGCCTGGCTCTTTGGAGTCCTGGTTGCCTCCCTGTCTCCCTGTCCTGCCTCCCCTCCACCAGTGATCCCTGCTACATTGGAGCAATGAATGGCAGTGTGGGAGCAGTGCTCCCAGCAGTGCTGCATCCCTGGTCGCTGAACCCTCGGGGTGGTGTCACACTGTGAAGCTGTTTTGGCAGCTGTGAGACGCTGCAAACCACAGTGGCCCGGGTTTGTGTGTGCTGTTGTGCTTGGGTGACTCTGTTACATGGCCGTGTACACAAACCCTGCTGAGACCCGCTGTGCTGAAGAAGCACCTGATGCTGGTGAGACCCAGCTTTTTCACAACTGGACTTAATTTTCATAGACTCCCTCAGAGCAGCATCCAAGTGGGCTTGAAGCTGTTTTCTCCCCAAAAAGTGTCTCTGAAGGTGTTGCTGCCTCTGCAGTGGCTCGGGTGACAGATGAGGAAGCCCCTAGCCTGGGCTAGATGGCAGATGGGCAGGTGCTGGCGTCTCTACCCATGGTGCCTGTGCAAGGAGATGGGCCATTAAATGTTTTGCATCTTCACAGCAGTGCCCATAGGTCCCTTCCCTGTGTCACCTGTGATATGGAAGGATGCTGAGGCCATGAGTCCTGGCCTCCAGTCACAACGTGCTCACAGCTTTTCCTTCTCCATGTCAATTCCACTTCATTTACAGCCTTCCATCTCCTGGCTGTTTTCTCAGCTCTTCCAGGGAGGGACCAGCAGCAGGTTTGAGCCATTTCTTGCAGTTCTTTCTCTCCCTATGAGTTTGCAGCCTCACTGCTAATGTGGAACCCAACCCAAGCCTGCTCCCTGGCCAGATGTTGCTTCACTGACCTCGCAGGAAGATGGGTAATATCAACATGAGGTTCAAAGGTGATGTTTGTTTGGAGCTACTGAGTCTGGGTGTCTCTGGGGCTGCCTAGCCTGTTCTAGAGGGCTTTCTTCAAAGCAGGGACCTGAGAAATCAGCACAAACTGATTGGAGGTCAGAAGCTCCTCAGCAGCTCCCCAGCCCCGTTTGTCCTGTGTTGCCCTGCCCTGTGTGGCTCTGCCTGCCACGGGAGCATCTCTGCACAGGCAGATTTCCCTGTGGCAGGAAAAGGCAGCGAGTTCAGTCCTGCACATATCTACAGAGCCAGGCCCTTCCTTTTGGCGAGGGTGCAGGGGTAGCATATTCACAGCTGGATCTCTTCCAAGTTTACTCCTGGCAGTATCAGGGAGATTGATTTCCCTTTAGCTTAATAGCATCAGCAGACACAGGCACTGTGAGACCCAAACAAGGCTGAATTGATGCTGGTGGAGTTTTGCATCAGTAGCCCACAGCTGCTGCTGGGTGGTGTAGACACAAGCATCCCAGTTCCCTTCTTTCCTGAGGTCCCCATCAGAGCTTGCTCACTCCCTGTGAAAAGGAGAGGGATGTGCCCAGAGCCAACAGCTCTCTCAGGAAGGGTTAAATCCAGCAGCCACTCAGACAAGCAGCTACCAGTGATGCTGGATCTGTTGTGCCCCAGAGCTGCAATGGCACTGGAGGTGTTTGTGCCTCTGCTGAGCATGCTGACTGGGGAAACAGGGCTCTTGGGTGGCCTCAGGCAGTGGTCATTACTAAATGCAGCAGAAGTAGGCACAAAGGACCGTGTGGTGGGACCACATGTGCTGGAGATGGTTCTCAGAGCTGGTTCCCCCTAGTCTCCAGCAGGCTGTAATTCACTTCTCTCCTCCTCTGTGAGCTCAAGCATCTCTTCAACTCTTTGTAAAGCCTCTTATTGTGTATCTGGTGACAGAGAGTCTCACCAGCGAATGACCTGTGTCATTTAGAAAGGCAGGACACAGCCCCTCAGCTGCCTCTGCTGGGAGCAGAGGGATGAGAGCCATGAAGCAAAGCCAGGGAGGGATGGCTGCGTGCAAGGTGCTGCGCTGGGAAGAGTTTGCTGAGTGTGCATTTTTTCTCACATCAGCTTGTTGAGGCTTTCATCAATCCCAGATGCACAGAGCTGAGAAGATGGCTTGAAACATATTCAGCTGGCAAGTTGAGCCATCTGACATTGGAGAGACTCCTCTGTGCTGTAGCTGTGCAGGTGGCCTGTGTGCAGAGGGCACAAGCAGCACCTGCCCAAGCCAGACCTGAGTGCGGGCAGGTTTTGGGCAAGCCCAGCCTGGTCCCCTGCACGCTGGCCTGCCACGGCCTCAGCAGCTGAGCAGGAGGCAGCAGGCTGCTGCAGATGGTCTCTTGGCTTGGCAGCTCCGTGGTACTGTGTGAGCAGCTGTGGGCTGCCTGAGCCTGCCCAGAGATGGGGGCCTGCAGGGGTACAGACACCACCCGAGCGGGACTTTGGGGAGAGGTGGATCTCTGGTGCAGCCTTGCCCAGGGAAAATCAGCCTCTGTCCATCCCAGCAAGGATCCCTGCCTTGGCACTGCTGGTGCAAGCCCTTCTCCTGCAGTTCCTTCAGGCAGCAGGCTGCAAAGGAGGAGTTTATTGACAAGGAATGGAAATGCTGGCAGTTCAGACTTGTATTATAAATGCAAGCAGCCAGCTGGGGCCAGGAGAATGACAGGCATAATGGGGAAGAGAAATTGCTCTTGGAAAGCTTCTAGCTTGGCTTATAGGAGGAATTAACCATTTGGAAACAGAAGATTGCATGGTACTTACACACAAATATTTTATTTGCTCACAGAGGCCATATTCCTGCTGGATATTGTTAATTTTCTGTTTCCTATAAAGATCTTAATTGCAGTCCTTGTGACAGTAGACCTAGGGACACTGCCCCATCAAAATACATCCCTCCAGCTAAAATACCTAAAATAATGGTCTTCTATTAAACCTTCCTGGCATCTGCCTCAGGCTGGTACCAGGTGACCAGAGCCTTCTGCTGCTGAAGAGACATGAAGGTTTAGGAAGAACCTCTGCACTGAATGTAGCAGAGTGTCCAGACCGGCTGCCATTGGCTCTGTTCCTAATGTGATCCCCACAGATGATGCTGGGGCATTTGGCAAGCTCCTTAATGCAGCTGGATTCCTTCTTTCCCTTTCTGCATGATTTACTGTAAGCTAATCCTATAACTGTCACCATTTTCCATCACTTGATTAGCATTTCTCTGGCTGATCTTTGACTCAACTTGACTAAATGGGAATAAGGTCTTCCTTGAAAAACAAAGCCTGAACCATCCCCACCTCTGGGGAGGAGGGAGCCACACAGCCAAGGCCAGCTGTGCCAACTCTTGAGCCTGGGTATGGCTGGTGGCACAGTGATAGTCCAAGAGGTGTCATCAGTGAGAAATGAAGAAAAATTATATTTAGAAACATAAAGGCAAAGTAAGCTATGCAAGAAAGCAGGAACCAAAAGAGGAAGGAGCTTTCATGAAGTTTTATAGAAAACAAGGAGGTTCTTTATGTAGTTTTAATATCTTCCTAATGGCAATGACTTCTTCTTGAGTAAACCTTCTAGGATCTTGAACATCAAGAGTTATACCAAGTGGTTTTAAAGCGTGCCCAGAAGCCAGATCTCTGAATCACAGTCACTTCTGGAACCAGTGGCAGCCAGTCTCTGCACTGGCTTGGGTACAGGCAGCACTCCCTAAACAGTAGGCATCTGGTTGAAGCCTGGACAGACCAGAGATTTCAGATTTCAGGGGTCTCTTCTAGGCAGTTAAAAGCTGAGCAGCCTCCTGTTAGGGGAAACAAAAAAGAAAAAGGAAAGGCAAAAATCTAAAGCTAGAAAGATAATTATTTTCCTGCCCAATGTGTGTGACATGCAGTAGAAATCTAAACTAGTGCAGGATGTTCTGACCCCATCTCACGTCAGGAGTTTAATGTTCTTTTTGTAGCAGCCTAAAAAAACGTCCATCTGATGACACCCTCTCAAACCTCGCAGCACCTCTGTGGCTGCTGCCTGAGCTTTGTGTACAGCAGATGGAAGGCAGAGAGGCAGAGCTGGCTGCAAACCCCTCAGCGCTGGCTCATCCCTCAGCCTGGGCTAGCTGCAGAGTGCTGAGTGTGCACTGCAAATGTGAAGCTCTGTGGGCTGGGTTTGTCAGCCAGGCACGAGGAGCAAAACACACACAAGTCCATTGTCTCTTTTGCCAGGCAAGTCCTCCAGCAGCCTGCTGGGAAGTGCCCCTCCAAAGGGCACTGATAGGGGCTGCACTGGCTTTGCTCCTCTGGGAGTTCTTGCATGCCTTGGATGGTGAAAAGTCAGCTTCAAGCTTTCCGGTTTCTGCTAAACCTGTAAGAGCATTAATAGAAATGGACAGTGGAGATTATACTGTCAGCAGTGCTTGCTGTGTTTCTTTGGAGCACTTTCAGCAGACATCCCTCTTTTTTAGTGGTTTGGAGGAAAACCCAAATAGCTCTGAACATTGGACTGCTGCCTCCCTCCCTCCCTCCCTCCCTCCCATCCCACATCCCACGTGGTGCTGAATGGGACACGCAGGCTGTGGTGTGGCAGGGCTGATCTCACCCAGAAACCCAGCGACCCATTTCCAGTTGTGAACTGTGCCAAAGGCACAGCAGATCCTGGGGAGTGGGAAAGGAGAAATTGCCCCTTGGAGAGGCAGTTTCTGGATCATTTCAGTGGAGGAAGGCACGATGATGTGAAATAAGGTCTAGTTGTCATGTTTCTGTAGTGATGGCAGTGCCAGCCCCATGTGTGAGCTGTCAGAACGCTCTCTTCAGGCATGGCTCCTGGCAAGGAACGTGGCTGGGACATGTTCAAGCTAAAGGAGAAGATACTGAAATTTGGTGGCAAGGGGGACAGCCGTGAGGAGCCCGTGGCTGGGAAGGGGGCCAGGTCAGCTGTGGGGCTGCTGCCTGTCACACCAGCCGAGCAGGAGGCTGCACTGTTCTTGGCACAGGGGCATTGCCTGCCCCACAAAGGTTGTCACAGCGCTCGAGAGGCTGGGCTGAGGCATTTTCCAATGAAAGTCAATGTGTCTGTCTTGAACTGGATCCGGGTGGAGAAACCTGAAGTCTGGTGGCACTTGGTGCCAATGGCACATTATGCCGCTGGCCCTTGCCCCATGTTTGCTGTCTGTGGTTTTATTGCATCTTGCATGAGTCACTGAGCATGGAAATGGTTGTGAGTAGGTGACAGTTGTGAGCACGGGTCACTGCAACCCCAGACTGAGGAAGCAGGGAGCATCCATCTGCCTCTTGCAGGCCGGAAACCATGTGAGTGCATTTAAAGTGTCTGGAGCTTCTCTGCTGTCCCTGTGCCTTTCAGGCCTCAGATTTCTGTGTGAGAGTCTGCGCTGTGAGTAGTTTGCACTGTGTGGGTGGACAAGTGCCCCAATCTCAGACAGAGAGGTGATGCAGCTCTGCTGCCTCCCCTTCCCCCAATGCAGCATGCCAGAGGCACTCCAACCCCACAAGCCTCATTTAAAGGGATGCTGCCTGCAGATGACTGTGCACAGATTTCAGGGATCTTGGGCACCCGTGGAGGCAGGTATGCTTGGATTTTTGGTCCCACTTCAGTTGCCTGAGGCTGTGTGTTTCCACCCCCAGACATTCACCACAACCAGTGCTGCTTCTGGCAGGCCTGGCTGTTCCCTGTCTGGCTGGAATGAGAGCAGGATATGTGCTCACCCCTCTGCATGGCTTTCCCATCCATCACTTTCCAGAGAGAATAGCTTAGAACCTTCTTCCACGCCCTCATTAATGTTTCCTGAAGGCAGCACACCCCTTGTCCCTCTCTTGGCCATGGACTGCTGCCTTCCAGCCGGCAGGCCACATCCCTGGAGGAGTGAATGACTTTTCCTGTTAAAGACAGGACAGTCCATCGAGTTATCCCATGTAAAACAGTGACTCACTGTCCCCTCTTTGGAGTGTGTTTCTTGGCTGGAGGAAGGCTGTTGTCAGTGCCAGGGAGCCTGGCTGCCATTACCACCCAGCTGTGCCACACAGCCCTGGCACTCTGGAAAAGCTGCAAGGGGGTGATTGCTGAAAACAAGGGTATTGTTTTTAGGGGGTGATGCCTCCTTTCATCTCCTTCCCAAAGGAAGCAGACTTGGACATCTTGCCTATGTACACCTGGTTATGGTGGGGTCCAGGGATCCCCAATACCTTCACATCTGTGTGTGTGTGTAGGAACTGTGTGGTTTGGGGCAGAAAATGCTGCAGAAGGGTTTGTCCCAGGGGATGGCAGCTGTGGAGCATATGCATTCGGTGGAAGGAGTTTGGAAAATGCTTCTTTCCCTCTTGGCTAAGAGGTTTTTACTGCTGTGCCTCCTCAAAGTGAGCTGTGTCTCCTCAGCCTGTGGAGCCTCCTCTGAGGGTTGTGGCTGGGAAGGGGGTGCTGGAGTGCTTCAGCAGCAACGACATGGGATGAAAATGAGTCCTGGGGATGGGGTGCCTCATCACCTTTCAGGAGCTTGGAGTTTGCTTTCTTTGCTTGGAGTTTGCCTTAACCCACTTTCCAGGAAAACAAGACTCATTTGTGCAAAAAGGGGAGATATCCGGGGAGGAAGGTCTGTGTGACAGAGACTGATAGGATCCCTCCACTGACCCCACAGGAATGTGATGTATTATAGCCAGGTACTGGAGAAGAGGAAGATGATGGACCATTGTGCAGCCTTCATCCCTCTTCTGCACCTTACTCCTCATCTTGCCCTGAAATGGTACTTTATCATTGTGGCTAAAACATCACTTCTGTGTGACCTCAGTGCCTGTGGAGATGCAAAACCTCCCTCTCCCATAGGCAAACATGTGCGGGTTCACCCATCATGGCTGATGGCAGAGAAGATTTGTCATCCCCTGCTGCAGCTCATTGTACGTGGGCTGTTCTCTGTGTAAACCTACTCATGTGCACGTCCTGTCTTGCCCTGCTCAGGTTTGCCCTGAGCTGCTTTCCTTGTGGTTTTTTCCTCAGCGTTGTGGGTAACCTCCTCCCAGTGTATCTCTATTTCCCAATGCTGGGAGGTGAGGGGAGGCAGGGGGGTTTAATTACTTGGTTTGGCTGTTTCAAGAGGACTAGGGGGGATGGGACAAAATGTGCAGCTCTGGGAAAAAAAAGCCTGAACTAAGCTTCCAAGCATCCCTGTGTTGCTGGGACTCAGTTCTGTCTGATCCAGCCAAGCTTAAGTGACTTGGTTTAATTTCTGCTAAATGAACTATCATTAAGTCAGGAGCCACCTAATGAACTATCATTAAGTCAGGAGCCCCTTTGCCATGGGGATAACTGGGCTGACAACATCCAAGCACAGGCTGTGCTTCAGAATAGAATTGTATGGCCCAAAAGCAAGCTACTTGAGGCAATTTCTGAGCCTGAGAGTTAGGGTGCAGCGCTGGTGTCAGACACTTACCCAGTGGTTTCAGAGGCACAGTTGAGCTTCCTGGTGCCATGCCAGTGCCTGAGGGTTGTGGCTCAGCTGGTAACATGGAGGAATGCCATGAATCATGTGATGGCTTTGCAGGGCACAGGGCTGTGCCTGCCTGCTGCTCTGCTCAGGGAGGCAGAATCACAAAGGTCCTGCCCTTCTGATACACTACATTACCCTGGCTGGGTTATCTGGGAAGGACCTGCTCCAGGACCCTTGCAGGGGTACAACCATCCTGGCCCTTGGCTCTGCTCTAATGTCTGAAAATGCTCTGGAGCAAGCATGGGGAAGGTTCTGCTGCTCCCCAGGATGCTCCAGGTTATCAGTTTGCTGTAGGGAATGGGAGGGGAGCTGGCAGGGGGAGATCTGATGGATAATTATTCCTGTTCTCACTAGCAAATGAGCTGAGACAGATGTCTCCAACAGACTCTCCTCTGCCTGTACATCAGCAGAGAGACATGCAGAGCAGCCAGCCCTTCCCAAGGCTTGGCCCACAGAGCCAAGGGCAGGCTGTCAGGAATAGCTTGGGTTGTGCATTGCTGGCTTGTTCATCAGCAAGGAGAACACTGGAGGAGGCCAGTGATGGGTCTGCCTGTGACCACACTGCATGGGGCTGTGTTAGATGGCAACCTGTTGCCTGTGTCAGTGCTAAGCCTCTGCAAGAGGACATTGTCATGAGGCAGAACAAGCTGAACAAGGCATAACTGGGGAGGAAAGCACCACAAAAAGAGAAGCAATGGTGGGAAGAGCCACAGGGGCATTTCCTGAGCTGCAGAGGATGTTGGTCTGGAACAAGAAATGCATGTTTGTATTGTAAACATCAGAGTTACAGAGTTTGCAAGTTGATGCCAGCTCACCTCCATCACTCCTGCTCACCACTCGCTGGCACAGCCCCAGGATGAACAAAAGAGGCCAAGTACAGCATTTGCTCTGCAGGGATCTGTTCGCTGCCACGTGGAGCTGTGCAAGGTGCAGGCTGTCGTGGGTTGATCCCTGAGCTCTCCTCTTCTTGGAGAGCAGTGCTGTGCCCAGGAGAGACCCAGGGAAAAGAGCAGAAATCATCTCTTCTTGCTCTCCATACGGCTGGTTGCTCTCTGCCATTGCGTGTGCTTGTCTGAATATTGCTGTGACGTGTTCTCTCTCCTCAAATTTTTTTTTTTGTGTATGTGCTCTGCTGCCAGTTACCTGCCAGAATGGGGCATGGATGCTGCCCACTCCCTCTGAGTGTTCTGGGTGCAGACACCTGGATGAGCCCAGCCACTTAGGCCTCCTTACACTTGCAGCTCCCCAGCAGAGGTGATTGTGTCTGAATTCACAAAGATGAAGGATGCAGTTAAGCAAATCAGTCATGTGACTCTATTAGATTTCTTTTCCTAAGCTTTTTAATTAAGCCTCTGTTGTCTATATCCTTGATTTTCTAGATGCAGTAAAAATGAGCAGTCACAAGAATCTAAGGAGATTTCATTGCCTCTTTGAAGCCAAAAATTTGATTTGCTTTTGGAGCCAAAAAATTCTCATTCCCAAATCAAAGCCTTTCAGTAAGAATTAAAATAGGAATAATTCCCAAAGGTCCTCTCTTAGCTCTGTGAACACCACAATTGCCATGCCAGAATTGCCACGTAGTTCTTCACAGCCAAGAGTATGATGTGAGAAGCAAATGGTCACTTATTTGTTCATGTTGTCCATCAAAGAGAGGTCACTGCCTTCCATAACATTAAGGGAGTAAGTGAGTCTGGAGTTCTCTGTGGGATTCTGGTGTTGGATTCTCACATCACCATAGTTTTGAAAAATATCTGTCTTTAAAAAAAACCCAAAACAACAAACAACAATCAGCCTTTGTGCTTGGGCAGAAATTAAGGAAATGTGTTCAGTAGGAGCCCAAGCATAAAAGCCAGAGCTTCCTAGAATTAAACTGCTTTCTGGAGACAACACTGTTTGACCCTATAGCTCTGATCCTTCCAGGCAGGTCTCTTCACATGGACCACTGAACACTGCCCAGGGGTTCAACTGGTGCTTCCACGTGAGATTTCTTGGCCTCCATGCCCTGGACCATCCCCCATGCAGTCTGTGTGACTAGCAGCACGTCTCAGTCTTTGCTATCAAACCAGGAGGGAAAACTGAGCTCAGACTGCAAGAACTGTCTGGATCCATCACTGCTGCTGCCAAGCTCTATTCTCTTTTTCTCTTTTTTTCTCTTTTTTTTCTCTCTCTCTTTTTTTTTTTTTGTGTCCTGCTTGGATGTTAAAATCGAAAATTGGACAGATTTAGCAGCCAGTGGCTGCAGCTAGGGTTTGGCTTTGTCTAGCACAGTCACAATATCCTCTCAGAAATTCTATGGCAGGATCCTTCTCTGTGTCTCTTGGGTGCATTGTTTCAGTCGTGGGGGGCCTGTCTTTGTTGAGTGGCATCTTTGGGGTTGGGGTGAGGGAGCTGTCACTGCTGAGGCTGAGGCACTCACTCATTGCCCCTGGCAGGTCCTGAAGAGGAGTCAGCAAGGTCTGGAGAAGTTCACTGCTGTGCCCACAAAGAGATCCAGGTCCTAATTTCTGGCTCTTCCAGTGACTGACTTAAACCAGGTGCTAATCCCTGTACACCATAGATCCCTGGGCATTGTTTACCCTTCTGGTAATACAGTTATTTGTTTCCCACTGTACACTCTTCCTTCTTCCATGAATGCAGGTCAGCTGCACACATGCCATGTGTGCCAAGCAGACAGCTCCTGTCACCAGTCCTTTTTCCTTTGTTCAAGTCAGAATCCATTGAAAATACCACCTTCAATTTCAGAACTTTTTCTCTGGTGTGAGAGAGAGCATTCCCTTCCAAGAGGGTCTGCCCTGACAGCTGACTCTTCCTACATAACAAAGAAGCACCTCTCCCACTGACCTGCTGGCATTTGCAGGCTGTAATTTACACTGATCATTTCAGGCACCAGAATTACTTTTTTCTCTTTTTTTAGGTTTTGCACAGACACAACAGGAAGCAAAGCTGGGGCTGTGAGACGGCAGTGGGGAGGCAATGGTGGTGTCAGGATTAGCTCCTCAGGGCCTCTGATGTGCCTGCTCCTGTGCAAGTACATGTGCTGTCTCTTCACTTCCCTTGGCTGGATCTTCTCCAGGTGTTATAACCCTCTCCAGTGTTTTATATTGGAGACCACATGTGGAGTTTTTGGCTTCTTGTGGCTCCAGGGTCCAGCCTGGATAATATCTGAAAGCCTCATCCTCCATCCCAAAATTAGTTGGGATTCTTCCTGTTACATCCCAGCCACTCACTCCCACTGACCTGGGGTTTCCAAACCTCTTCCTATCTGGCACCTGAGCAAGTGGGTGTGAAGATGCCCTGCATGTGAAACACCTGCCACCCTCTGCTGTTCCCAAGGGGTGATCCCATCCCAGCTCAGCTCAGACACACATCCAGCCCGTGCAGCCTCCCATGGCACAGCAAGTCCTGGCATCACCTGCTGACCTGGCAGCCCTTCCCAGCAGCTCTGGGTCTGCTTTGGTCCCAGGAGAGCAGAGCTGTCAGTGCTGCAGATGAGGGTCGCCAGTGCTTTGGATAATAGCATATGGATAATGTTTTTTTTGCTGACATGGCAAATATCTCACCTGATTTGTTTCAGGGCTTCATTTGCCTTTTTTTATGACTGTCACATTGGCAACTGATGGCCCAGAACTAATTCATCTGGGACCTCCTGCCACTTCCAGCAGCAAAGTAGCAAAAACTGCTGAATTCTAACACTGTGAAATTAAATCGTATTAAATTTCCACTCCCCTCATCCAGGATGAACTTCAGTTTCCCTGTTGATGTTTGTCTTTCCCTGCCATGGCAGCCTTTCTCAAGTCTTTGTCCATCATCAGTATCTTTCTGTTTTTATGTCAACTCCTTCTCAAAGTATTAATCCCAAAGCTAATCTGGGAGGTATTTTTCTAGAAATCTGCCCAGTATTTCTTATTCAAGTGCCACCTGCTTTCTTGTTGCTCGGGACCTTCACAGTTCACCTCCTAAACTTCATCCTTTCTGACTGAAATCCCTGTTTCCTCTGGAGTGTTGTCTCTCATGCACTGTGTGTATCTGGGTGAAGATCTACCACATAGTCTGATCTACAGAAAGAGCTTATTTTATTTACAGACAAGTTTGCATGGGTATGAGCTGTGTCTGGTAAGTGCCATGTTGATTTTCATTCTAAGTTATTTATTATCCAGTTGCACCACATCTTTTAATTGCTTTCTTTTCTTCAGACTGTTTTCTAAAGCCTGGGTAATGCTGATGTCAGCCTAGCAGGCTTGTTGCTGCCTGAATCCTGTCTCCAAGCCAAACTCTCCAATCCACTCACTGGATTTGCTGTTGTGGTTGCAGAGAACCTCCCTCCCTTTTTAATGGTCTCTGCAGCCAAAATAGCATATTCTTTCACTGCTGCTTCCAGAAGTCTGGAATAGGCATGATCCAGTCTTTCCCTCACCTCACACGTCTGGCTGTCTTTGCAATCAGCTAGTACACCTAAATATTCACAGCTTTAAAATCTATTCCCTTTTCCAAGGACAGCTGGCAAGACATTGAAGCCCCAGATCCTGCTGCGGTGTTGATGTCACACTGCAAGAGAGTAGCTTCAGCTGTGATGGGACAGCACTGAAATCTGGGGTACAGGAGGAAAGAAAGGAGGAAGTGTGATATCTTTTTAATCTCCAAAAGAAAGTCTGAAAGCCCTTGTAGCACAGGAGACTCAAAAATATGCCTGAGTTTCCTTCAGGCTCACCTTATTCAGTGATTTCTGGTCAGTGTCTCTGCCTTAGCACAGCAGTTTTGGTCTCCTGCTCCATCCACATCACTCCTATTCCTTTGCCTCATCGTTTGAAGATTCAAAGGACAAACGTGATACTTCCTTCTGCCTGTGTCAGTGAAAAACACTTCAGATTTGGATCGCAGATATGCACTGTGTTGATACTTCTCAGCCAAACAGTGATCCTGTAGTTGGCAAGGGTTGGTGTTTTTTTCCTTTTCGCGACTTGATGTGCCTTGGCTAAGTGATGTCCCTGCTTTCAGATGCAATTGTGGCAATGATAAATTTCCAAGGATTGCCACTGCTTGTGGTGGAACCTGGGAACCTGAGTCACAAGCTATTAAGTCAGGAGAAAAACCAAGATGCAAAGTTCCTGCATGATGGAATATCCTGCTGTACTCAGGGCCATGGTACCAAAATGCAACACAAACCATTAATTCACTCACACGATACTCCCTCCTCAACACTGTCATTTATTTCAGTATATTTCCCTGGCCTTCCCAAATTTTTTGGGAGTCCCTGGGGCATTCCAGAGATTGGTAAACCAATGGTACAGGGAATGGGATGCTTAACTCACTCTCAGCATGAATGATTGGAATAGGAGGGATGTGTAAATTCCAGCCAGCATCTAGCACCAGGGAGGGCTGGGACAGGAGTGTGTGAGCAGTGATGCTGCAGGTGCTGGGGCTGATGAACAGAGGGTGGCCACAGCTTGGGGTCACGGGGCAGGGCTGTGTTGGGTGTCAAAGGCTGATCTTAGTGGGGTGGACTCCATTAAATCACTGTCTCCAGCCTGCTGCTGGCTCAGGCAGGTTGCAGCAGCCCTGGCCTGCCTGCCGCTGTGATGGCCAGGTGATCCCAGATGTTCTGGGGATGCTTTGGGCACAGACAGCCTGGAATCGTCTCTGTTCACACACCTGCAGCCACTCTGACCGAGCCTTCTGGAGAATGGACACTCCATCCCGTGGGACACAACGGATGCTGCCCTCCTCCTGCACTGGTGCCTCATGGAGCTGTGCAGGGCCACAGCTGCATCTGCCACGGGGCTTAACCCTGGCTCCAAAAGTCACCATCACGGCCCAGCCAGGATCCCGGCTGCTTTTCTCCTCGGGATGCCGTGTGTAGTGCAGCAGACAGTTTCTGAGCAGGGAGACTTCCTGCAGTGGAGCCGTGTAAAATCCAAAAACCTGCTGCCAGGCCAGGCCTTGCTCTGGAGGGTTTGGCAGCGCCTGGGGCAGGGATGGTGTCATGGCTTTGGAGCGCACAGGCTGTCAGGGTGCAGCCAGTGCCGAGTGCCGCTGTCTTCCCCTGCCAGCTCAGCGCTCCTGGCCTCCTCCAGCTGCACGAGGGCAGCCTGGCAGGCATTTTTTTTCCTTTTTTTTTTTTTTTTATCTCTTCCCCTTTTTTTCTGGAATTCTATACAGCAAGAGCATAGCAGGGATCCCTGGGGGTTTGCTGCTATCCAGAGAAGACTCCTTGTTCTCTGCCAGATCTTGTGCTGGAGGAAATCCATTTTGCAACGTTTCTGCTGGGGCTGTTGGCAAGAGCCCTGCGAAGTGCAGCAGCCACTGGCTGGGCTGGTCCCTCTGAAAAAAAGAGGACTGAAGAGGTCAGAGCATGGCTGTGACCTGCCTGACCTCTGCTCCATCCCCTCTTTACTGCAGGTTTGCCTTTTGTTGAGCCCAAAGAGCCTCCAGCCCAGCCAGCGCTCCTCCGGCGCCGTGACCTGATGCTGCAACAGGCACTGAAGCCTTTCCCTGGGACATTTCCACGCTGCCCTGTGCAGCCCCAGCATCAGCTATTTGCATTTCTAACAGCCTTAAATCAGCCTGAACCACCCGGGGTTTGTTTCTGTCCCAGCGAGAAAGGTTCTGGCTGATGCACGTGTTAATCACAAAAACAAACGCCTCCACATTGTTTTTACTAAATATAGGAGCAGTGTGTGCTGCAAGGCACTGCCAGCAGCCCTCAGCGGGGTCACAGTCCCACATCCAACAGGAGTTCATCAGCCCCAGCCAAGGGGGAAAGGGGCTCAAGTTAAGTGCTGTCTGTTCACAGATGTGAGGTGCAGTGAGCTGAGTTTTCAAGGTCGATCTCATTCCCTGTCAATTGCAGAGGGCTGAGCCTGGAAATGTGAAACAGGGCTCCTCTGGGATGAACATCTCAGCCCAGCACTGTACGTTGAATTTTCTGCTTATCTCCCACTGGCACAGATGCTATTTCAGCCTCCTGTGGGGTAACTGATACAGAGGATTGAGGAAGAAACTGTACCTTCTCATTGAGTCACATCTTGATCAATCCAGTGCTGCAGGAAGTGTCATTTCCCATGGACGCGCAAGCGTACAGGCACTGCTGATGAAATCTTGTGAGGTCAGGCAGTCATTTCCTCCTAATTACAGCTCCAGGAATGAATAATGTTTAGCTGAGACCCTGGTGACTTTGTGCTTTGGAGCAATTTTCATTTAAGCAAAATACAAGCATGTCAAAATGAACACAGGATCTGGATTTTTCCTTCTGGTTATTTTGGTTGTACAGATGCCATCTGGGACTTGTATAACAAATTTGGGGTTGTTTGGTGATGGTCAGTAAATGAAAAGATCCAGATCCCCAAACTGTCATGCGAAAAGCTTCTGTTAGAAACCTTCATGTTGCCAGAAATGTCTTGTAGCAGATGCTTTTTCCAAGAACTTGCAGGACTGGAAGAGCCTCCCAGGTCATAGTCTCCTGAACAATGTGTCCTATCTTCCCCTTCAGAAAAAAACATAATTCTCCATTTTAAAACTCATGGTGTGATTCCTTCTGTGGAAGCCAACTCCAGGGCTGCACAACCCCTATGGTTACAAATCTTGTCATGTGGAAACTGTCATGGCATCCTCTGCCAGTGGAGAGAGTCAGAGCCAGGAAGCAGAGGGTGGGTGAGTGCTGGAGGAGCTGCTTGAAAGTGTTGCTGCAAGTGAGAGCCTGTGCCCCTGCCACGGCTGGCTCCATGTGTTTGGTTTGGGATATCCAGGCCACATGGTTCTGCCCCCACTCTGCTGGAAACAGGTCCCTGAGGGGACCCCAGGGACTGAGGAATGGCAGCTGAAGCAGATGCTTCCTAGCCTGGAAGGTGGTTGCATCCCTAAGAAATTTATGAGCATGACAACTTGAGCAGCTGTCACTGATTGGGTTTCTGGTGCCACATTCAGCCGTGGGTTTGGTGCTGCTGCAAATGGACCTCCAAAATGAAACAGCTGATCTGCAGGGCAGGGAGGGGACAAGGATTACCTGGGTGGCTGTCTTCACCTTCAAACACCAGAGAAGATGCTGCTGGCTTAGAATGGAAGGGAAAAAAAATAGCAAATAAGAACTTGAATTGATTTACCAGTCAGACAAAGTACCTGACCAATTTGTGTGCTCTTCTCCGTGTCTCTGAGCCTGAAAGTGCAAACTCTGAGTCTGTGGGGGTTCAGCACAGAGCTGCCAGTGTTGGATCTGCCCTTTATCTCTGCCAGGCACAGAGGCTATCTCACCCCTCACAGGGCTGTGGCAGTTTTGGTCAGGGTCCTGTCTCCTCTGGGTCATTCCCTGGAACATACAGCCTGGACCAAGTGGCATTTCCCAAAAGCATATGGATCAAACTTTCCCTAGTTGCTCTTGAAACTGTAATAGTTACCTTTATTTATGGTGTTTTATTTTTTTAAAAATAGGCCTGAACCTTTTGGATCCTAACTGCAGATTTTGTTAAGGGGGAGGGAAGAGCATTGCTTGAGCATCCCTTCAAGAGCAAAATGGATTTGTCTCTTCTTGGGAGAGGTTGTCTTATCCCAGCTTGGGCATCTCAAGAGAAGGTGAGGGAAACAGACCCTTACAACCCTCCTGATTTTCCTCACTCCTTTTTCAGCCTCCGAAGATATGAGATCCACCTGGCAAGGCAAGGCTGGTCGCAGCCCACTCCAGGCCCTATATGAGAGTGACCAGGTAAGGGGACAGGGACAGAGGTGTGCTGGGGCGAAGATCAAGTGGAGCACTGAGTGCTGACCCTTTCTTCCACTCCTCTGGTGTGTGGGGCACTGTGCCAGGTCCAGCCACCCTCAGGGTCCTTGCAGCTGAACCTCTGGCTTTGTCTAAAAGACAAGACCACAGTGCCTGGGGGAGTAACTTGATAAAAACTGCTTATGGCCCTTGCTGGTACTTGGGCAAACATTTTAATTACCAATGGGCTGAGTCATAGCTGGGCAAACCTGGGAGACTTTGCCATCTGAACATTTCAAAGCCGACTCTGGGCCATCATAGCAGGGCAAGAGCTTCATTGCTGCCCCTCCTGAGCTAATAATTGACAGATGTTTCTGTGTTAGCTGCATACATAGATATGTGCACATATATATGTTTATGTAGATATAGCTGGACTCAGCCATGGGGGATTTATAATCCTGAAACATCTCAGGCCTCTCCATCACTCTGAGCTGTGCCAGCTATATCTGCTGATATCCGTGGGGCTGTCATCTGCTGCAGCTCCCAAGAGCAGAGGGCAATGCTGGTGGCCCCTCTGTGGGCTGCCATCCCTGCTGGCTCCCCGTGGGCAGTGCCCAGTGCAACCAGAGTCAGATCTTTCCATGTGTGTTGCTTGGTGTTACTCTCCAGGCTGATGCTCTTGTGTCTGTAAGCAGCCAAAGTACATTTTACTCTCTGAAAAATGGCAGATATGGACTCCCTTGGCCATGCAAACCCTGATGCTGCTGGAATGTCATGGTGTTATTTCCTTAAAAGTGATACTTAATTTCCCTGGCTTTTAAAGAGAAGGAAATGAAGGGAGCAATTTTGCTCTGAAATAACTGCAAGACATGCATTTATTCCAGTGGGCGGCTGCTGAAAAGTAGTCACATTTATTTGTTACCATGCCTGCAGACAGTGTCTGTCTGTCTGTCTCTCTGGTCCAATAGTTTTGAATTATGCAAGTGCAGGGAAAAACACCTGAAAAAAATCACATTATTAAAATGCCTCTTTTTCTAAGCTCTTACAAAAAGGTTTCTCAGTTCTAAAAGCTGACGAAGAGACTCCAAACAAAAGAAATTTCTACTGAAAGATTTGGCTTTGTAGCAAGGCAGCAGGAGAATGCTTCTTCAGCTGTGGTTATCACCTCCCTAGGTGCTGTATTTTCTTTGTAGCCTAGTAGCCAACAATGTCAGAGTCATACCTTGCTGGCAGTTAGCATCTGTTCACCTGCATTTCCTTCATTTTGGCATTTTCCCTTATCATGTCTCTGTTGGAAGGAGTAAGGATGGGATGCTCTCTCCTGTCCCTGTCTCAGATTACTGCCCATGCAGGTTCCTGGAGAAAGTGGTCACTAAGCCCTTACAACCACCCCTTGAAACACCTCATTAGCCCCCAGGGAGCAGTGAGGGAGCACCTGCAGCCTGGCAAACGGTGTCCTTTAGCCTGCCTGGGCAGTGACAGCTCTCAGCAGCCATGTAGGCACCAAGGCCTGCCCTTGCCCTTCATCTGGATGTTGCCACATCTGTGCAACCGCTGTGGTGCTCTCTGGCACTGGGAGGACTGTCTTTACAGCCCCAAAGTGGGAGCCACTGTGATGTTGGGACATGGTGGTCACTGCATGGCATTAAAGCAGTGGGCCCTGTGGGCTTGGGGCCACCCCAGGTTAGCGGGTGCTGGGTGCTGCCGTTCCCAGACGAGGCTGTGGGATGTTCCCAGCAATGGGGAACACAAAATTTCCCAACCCTTGTGAGCAAAATAGGGACATAGTGGGCAGGAGGAGGAGGGGACCTTCCCCTCCTGACTTCCTGGAAATGGTTTCCTTCCCCAGATGTTCTAATGACATTTTGGGATCTCTGACAAAAACCATGACAGGAAAGGTCCCGTCCCCACATCTACAAGGGGGGTTTTGGCTGGGTCAGGGGTTAAGGGACTCTGGGCTTCTGGTAAGCCAGTGCAGCAGCTGCCAGTTCTTGATGCAAGGGTCAGAAGGGTTAAAGGACCGTGTGTTGGTTCCTCGTCCTTGCGGCCAAAGGAAACTGTGACCAGAGCTGAGGCGTTGGACTGGCCTGTGTGGAAGAAGTCCCTCAGAAGAAGGAACCCAAAGCCCTCAGAAAGAGCCCCAGCACCTACTCAGCCCCTTGTTCCTCTCTATCATACCTGCCACCCCACCTCCCCTCCAGCTCCCTTCCTGCTCACCAGGGTTTGGTCATCAGCATTAGAGACCATTTCCATTTGCCTTTCCGTGGCAGGACACCCAGGCCATTTCCACCCAGCATGCCCAAATGTGTGTGCCACGTGTCTGCCCTTGGCTGGGTGTTCACAGCAAGCACATGTGTGTGGGTGTCAGTGTGAGGCAGCAATGCCTCATAGCAGTAGGAGGTGTGCAGGGCCCTGGGCCAGCAAACAGGCTGTGCTTTCTGTCCCTGGGGCCATGCATCCTCCCAGACTGGTGTGAGGGAAAGCATGTTAGCCCAGTGTGTGTCTCTGCTCTTAAAAAAATGATCTGTTATAGACCCTCTCTGCACCACCTGCTTTTCTCTCACCCCCTTTGATTTTTCTCCTCATCCAGCTCCTGATCACATTTTATCCTTTCTTTTGATGCCAGCCTGTCTAAGGATTAAGTGCACCAAATCAAGTTTGTGTTCAGAGCGAGTACTGTCTCCAAAATCCCACACGGGTGACTGACCAACGCAGTAAAGGGGAGGCAGTGGGGACAATTTTGGGCCAGGTGTTGTGTGTAGGCCACAGTCAGCTCGAGCAAGCTGGTGACCATCTCTGTTGGGTTTTTTCTCCCCAGTTTGAGCAGTCCTCCCTGCAGGCAGTTCACCAGCAGAGACGGGAGATGTTGAGCAACGTCTGCAGCCGTTACACCCGCAAGAGGCGTCTCCTGCAGCCGGACGACCTGCGGCACTTGGTGGTGGATGACACGCACGGGCTGCTCTACTGCTACGTGCCCAAAGTGGCCTGCACTAACTGGAAGCGGGTGATGATGGTCCTGACGGGGCAAGGCAAGTACCAGGACCCACTGGAAATCCCCGCCCACGAGGCCCACGTGCCCTCCAACCTGCGCACGCTCTCCGAGTACAGCGTTGCCGAGATCAACTACCGCCTGCGCAGCTACCTCAAGTTCGTGTTCGTGCGGGAGCCCTTCGAGCGCCTGGTCTCGGCCTACCGCAACAAGTTCACGCTCAGCTACAACACGGCCTTCCACAAGCGCTACGGCACCAAGATCATCCGGCGGCACCGGCAGCAGCCCAGCGACCGCGCCCTGGAGCGCGGCGACGACGTGCGCTTCGAGGAGTTCGTGTACTACCTGCTGGATCCACGCACGCAGCAGGAGGAGCCTTTCAACGAGCACTGGGAGCGGGTGCACTCGCTCTGCCACCCCTGCATCATCCACTACGACGTGGTGGGCAAGTATGAGACGCTGGCTGAAGATGCCAACTACATCCTGCAGCTGGTGGGGGCCGACACGAGCGTCAAGTTCCCGGCTTCGTCCAAGACCACCAGGACGACAGACGACATGACGGCCCAGTTCTTCCAGGACATTAGCCCCTTCTACCAAAGGAGACTCTTTAATTTATACAAAATGGACTACTTGCTGTTCAATTACTCCATCCCCTCGTACCTCCGCATCCGATGAGGCAGGGGCTGCGGGGGAAAAGGTGAGGGAGAGCTGGATAACTCTCACCTTGCCACAATTCCTCTCTTTCTACCTTGTGCTCATCTCTTGGTTGACTTCTTCCCTGTGCCCTTTTATTAGGGTCTGCTCCACCTCCTGATGCCTTGTTCATGCATGATCTGGAGGAAGAACATTTCTCAAAACACTGGGGCTGGAGTTTTTCCTTCCCTTTCCCTCCCAGCCTTCAATATCTACAGGAAATGGTGGTGGGATTGGACATTTCTTGCCTTGGTTGGGGGCTTTCTTTTAACTAAGAGACTCCTCTGTAGATCCAAGTCTTGGGAAAGCTCCTTTTTTGGGCAGGATCCCTTTAGGTCTTTCTCCTCCTTACTGGGCTGTTTGGGGGCAGACATGGAGTCTCAGGGGTCAGAGTGGAGTGTATCAGAGACTTGCATAGAACCAGAAATAAAGCAATAATTTAATGTAACTTTTTCTTTTTTATTTAAAATTGCTCCCATCTTTTCTTTTTGTCTTGTTCTCTTCTGTCCTTGTCCCACTTCCCATGCCATCCCCTGCTCAAGGGGATGTAACACACAGAGGAAGAGATGTGTTACTCTGACCACATTTTTATCTCTGGAGGGATTTTTTGTTCCTTGCCTTCCACATGTTCTCAGCTGGGGTGCAAAATACTCCAAAGATAGAGAAGAAGGGCTTGCAGCAGGTCCTCAGTGCTTTCCCCTGAACTACCACAGCAGAGTGCTCAGTGCCTGTGTGTTCATGTCTCTGCATTTCTGGTCAAATCCATTAAATCCAGGCCCCACACCTCCCATTTTTTGAAAGCAGGTGATAGCAGTTGTAAAGTCATGCAGACAGCACGGGTGCAGGTTTCTGCTCTGAGGACATCACATCATCCACAGTGTCCTGCTGGTCAGGCAGGGCCCTGCTGGCAGCACTGGCTTCTCTCTCCACTGGGCTGGGATGTGGGAGATTGCTGTGGTAATGGAGAGGTAATGTTGGGCTGGGAGGCCAGAAAAGTGTGTGGGTGTGGGTGTGGGTGTGGGTGGGTGGGTGTGTGTCCCTCTGTGCATGTGAGAAAAAAATTGAGAATAAAAACAGGGAGAGAGACACCTAGAGGGAAACAGTCCTTTTCCTGGTTGCCTTTGGATAATCATTCCTTGAAGAAAATACAGGGAAGAGGGGGTGAAACACAAAAGAAAATGACAAACCAAGCCCTAGGATTTTAAATTAAAAACAGTCCATATTTCAGTCTTTCCTCTTTTCTGTTTGGCTTTGGCTTGCTGGCTGCCTTTGTAAATAAACACACTGATAATAGATGCTGTAGAGTGTGTCTGCTGGCTCAGCTGCAAACACTTGACTTATTAGTGCAATACAATGGGAGGTTTTATAAAACCACTGTGCTCTCAGTATCTGTAAAAAATGGTGTTTCCATCTAACAACTTTCAGCTGTTATATCTTAACCTTTTTCCTCTCTGCCTCTGACTGGCATCTATATGCTGACACTCCCTCCTTGCTTGCTCCCTTGGAGATTTGCTTTAGCAAAGCAATGAAAAAGAAAAGTAAATGAAGCTGCTGGTGATCCTGGCAGTGTGACTGATTCTCCCAATCTGCACTGGAGATCTTGCAGAAATGGCCTTTCTCATGCTGTCTTGGTATCTCCCTGTCTAGCTGAAACACAAAGCCCAGAAACAGATTATATGATGCAACAAATTTCATCTGCAGCATTCAGGCTTGGAGTACATTCCTCCTGCTTTCTCAGGAGTCTCGTGTTCCCTGCTTAGAGCTGCCTCTGCTTGGAGAAATCATTGTTCAAATCACTGCAAGATCTTTTCATCACTTTTGGTCATGAATCATAATTTGGGGTCAGATGCAGGCTCATAAAGGGATGGATTTTTGGATGGTTGTTTGTTTTTATTTTTTCCTAAATACTGTTCCCTGCTGGTACCTCTAAAGAGCTGATGGCACAGTGAGTGGCAAGGACAGACACACTCACTCCCAGCTGTGCTGTCTGTGGGTGTTTAGACAATATCTGGCTGGCTGGGAGCTGCTTTGGGCTTTCTTTGGTGTGAAAGTGAGGGAATGGAAACCTCTGGGCTTTGTTCTTCAGCCAGGTGGTTTCTAACCTTTCCTGCAACAGTGGCAATGGGGAGGTGGTCCCAGCTGTGAACGGCTCTTTGACTGGCAGCCTGACCTGGCATCCCCATCAGACCTGACCCACTGACCCAATCAACAGCCCAGCCACAGACGCATGGAACAAATGCAGCCCTGCAGCCTTGCCATGAGCATCTGAAAGCAGGACCCTGTAAAGGTGTGTTTTGGGTCACGTAGGACCTTCAGAAATTCCCACCTTTGGGCTGTTTCTATAAAATCCCAACAGCCAACATCCGCAATCCAAACCACTTAGGTCATACCCTTGGCTTCATCTCTGCCTAAATCCAAAGTTTTCCAAAGGAAAACCTAACCATGCAAACAGAAAAGAGGCACTTTGTATTTCTGAAATGAACACCTTCAGCCTGTGCTGGAGCTTTCCGGGGCACGAATCGCTCAGCCCGTGCCAAAGCTGAATTTCTGGGATTGGGATGCTCCAGGGCCAGCTGTAGAGTCGAGATGCTGCGGGACGGGGGTCGGGATGTTTGAGGCTGGGATGCTGCGGGATGAGGGTCGGGATGCTGCGGGGCCGGGATGCTGCGGGGCCGGGGCCGGGCTGGGCAGCCGCCGCCCTCGCCGCAGGCACGGTCCGACCCTTCCCGATCCGACCGAAAGCGCTGGAGCACGGGAGAGGACGGAGCTAGGAGGACCCCGTGTGACCGGTGATCCCAACTACAGGCGGTGTAATTCCCTGTAAGGGTGCTGGGAACAATTTCTCTGAGGGCTCCTGGTTGGTTGGGCTTTTAAAACTGTTTCACTGCGTCCCTTTTTCTTTTTAGAGGAGTAAATATCAAGGAGGCCTGAGCCATCGCTAAAATGTAGCTGGATTTGGTTTTCTCCTCCACTTGGAAGTGGGAATGTGGCAGTGGCTGATGTGCAACAAAGGCATGAACTACAAGGGGATTCCCAGGGTCTGCCCCCCAGGAGCAGGGCAGGGCATCATCCCCTCAGCCCTCCGAGCACTGAGCAGAGAATGTGACCAGCTGAAGGTGCCTCTCTGGCCTCGCTGTAGAGAGGACCATAGTAGTGATGTCCCCCAGCCCCTTGAAAGGCTCCCATCCTGGCTTCAGGCTGCAGAGCTTAGGGGACAAGAGACTCTAAACGAGTCAGGTTGGTCCTGGAGTCTGGCCCAAGGCTTGGGAGCTACCGCGGAGCTCTCAGAGCACCAGGGACACAAAAAACAAGAACAGCCTCACTTTGGTATGTGCACAAATGCACAATGAAAATAATTATTATATTATAATGTATAATAGAATCACTGCTGGGTCAGTCTACGTATTATATATGAGCGATCACATTTGTATATGGTTGTAACACTTAGTAGACATTTGGCTTATGTATGTCTACATGTGTGTGTCTGTACACCATCCCTTTCATTATATGAATACTCATATAGCCCGCAGGATAAAAGAGAGAGTACCTTCCCTTGCTGCACTGTTGAGCTTTGCCACAGCCCAGCGTGGCTCAGGAGTTAAAGAAGAGCCAGCCCCTTCCGCCAAGTGCCTCCGGCAGCTCCAGCCTTCCGAGTGTAGGGGGCACTCTGCCTGTGCTGTGGAGCTGCTGGCTCCATCCCTCATGGCCCATGTGAAGCTGTTGAGTTTCTCCTTCCAGTGGAACAAAATGGAGCTTCAGTGATCAGGAGGTTTCCTTCCAGACTTTCCTGTCCACCACAGATTGGGTTGTTTACCAGCTGGAGGATTAAATAGACTTTCACTGAAGAGAAAAAAAATAAAGTATGTTCAAGTATGTCTTGGAAGCAGTGTCTCCCTTGAAGGAGGCTTTTCAGATTTACTGTTTGCTGGCTGGTACTTCGCTTGTCCCTGGTAAGGAAGCTCCATCTCACAGAGAGTTTCTGGAAAATTACTGTTAGGATGGAGGCAGTGAATGGATGCAGTGGGGGGAGAAAAATAAATTATTTGACTATCCCTGAAAACAGACCCCTGTTCCCATCTGCATCTACAGATGGTGACAGCCCCTTCTTTGTCTGCAAAGAAAAACCCTTAAGTACCCAGGAAGGGGGTGACCCCTGACTGACCTTCCTCTCTAGCTCATCTGGGATCTCCCCAAGGTCTCAGCAGCCACCCCTGTGGTGGTCCAGGGCAGGCACCCAACCCCTCCCAAACTCCAGTGCTCTTCCTCAGCCCCCATCCCACAACACTGACAGGAACCTGAGATTTAGTTTATTGGGGGAAAACTAGTGGCTGATATCAGGAGTGAGCCTACCTGCACTGCTAATATAGTAGGGAAAAAAAAATTATATTGTTTCACACCCTACTACTAGAGTCTAGATTAGCTGGCTGATGGCTGCACAGGGTTCAGAAATAGCCAGTCTCATTCTCTACCAACACTTCACATTGTCCTTTATTCCCTCTAAAGTTTACAACAAGGTAAGCCTTCCACAAACATCTCACAGCACTGGATGGGTTTCTCAGTCCAGGACCAGCACTGAGCCCAAAGGGGCAGGTCAGCAGCCAAGGACTAAAGAGCAGCAAGAAAGAAGCTTTCTTCTTCCACCTCCTCCTTTTTTAAGGCTGTTGCTTATTTGGGATCTGTGAGGACTAAATACAAATAAAAGTCTCTGTTGGCTGAAACTGAGATGCTGGTGGCTGTGGCAGGGTAGGTCCAGCCCAGGGAAAAGCTGGGCACAGTAATGACACAGACCCAGCAGCAGAGAAGCCAGGCCCACTGCTGGCAGTGACTTCCTTGCTGGGTTAGATTGAAGACAGAAGTCACTATGAAATGTCCCCACCCTGTCTGGGCTCTGCTACCCACACAAGTCTGCTCTGAAACTGAAATTTGTGGAGGAAAAGGGAGGCAAACAACCCCTTCCCCAAGTCTCCTCCCTGACCAAATCGCTCCAACACAACACCACGGGGAGCATAAAGCCAGGTAGGGCCTGCTGCGATGTACTGAAAATCCTTAGAAGCTGAGGAGCCTGCAGGTATTTAAGCATCAAATTTCTGCTTTTAAGGGGAGAGAAGGGGGAGGATGCCTGGACAACTCAGGGGCTTCTGGCCCTGCTGGGATGGCTGGGGCAACTGGTGCCAGGGGACAGAGCAGTGCTAACCACTCACTGGAAAGGCTGGGGGTGCTTTCCTAGAGGACCAAGATCAGGAATGCTGGTCCAAGCTGTGCTCCAGGGCTACATATAACCCTTTGCTTTGTTAGCAAAGGCCCTTTCTCATTTGCACAAAAAAAAAAAAAAGAAAAAAAGANGCCTCTCACTGCCTTAAAAAAAAGGAAAAAAAAAATCCCCTTTTATTGAAACCATTTCCTTTGGTTATATCATTTCTCTTGAGGCTGGAAGCAATTTTAAGTCTTAAGTGCGTTCCCTGCACTGAGTGCACAGGCACGAGGCTGATGCTTGGCTGCCCACCAAGGGGTGCCCTGGAGAGCAGCACATCTTGCTGTACCCTCTGTCATTCCCCCACATCACCTCTGAGCCCCAGTGCCTCCTGCAAGAGGGGAATCCCCCAGCCCAGCACAGGCAAAGCGCTGCATAGGTCACCTTGGGCAGCTGAGTCCCACAAGTAGGACACAGATGGCATCCATTACACGTTCCCATCCCTGTCCTCTGTCAACAGTGACAACCAGATTAAGCTGAGTTCTGCCCAGAAAACCCCCAGTGAAGGGACATGTCAGTGCCAGGGCTTTGCTGCAAGCAGATAGCAGGGAAGCACCCGTGCATTGGGCACTGGGATTTGATACTGGAGGAGTGTGACTAGGGTCCCTTGCACCAGCCACTGGCTCCAGTCTAGGATTTGCAGGATTGGAGGAAGCAGGTGCAAACCTGTATTATTAAGAGAAAAGCAGAAGGAGTTTCACATGTTCAGGATCTTGTAGAGGCCTGGGGTGTCCCCAGAAGCTTGGCTTTAGCACCAGCCTTACCTGATTCACAAGACCAGCAAAAGCACCGAGCTCCAGAGAGGACCTCTCTGAGGCAGTGGGGACAATGCAGCAAGGAGGAGGAAACGTGGTGTTGGGGCAGTAGGAGTTATTTGCCAGGACTGCTCAAGGCAATGCCAAATTTGAGTTATTAAAGCTGTACAAAGTGAAGCAGTAAGCTCAAGTTATTAAAATGTATCTGTACATATCCTCTAATGTGGCCCCTCAAACTGGGACTGCAGATGCTTTTTGAAAGCAGTCAGATGCTTTGCTTCCCCCACAGGCCCCCTCAGCGGCTGCTGCTGTTGCAATCTCACCCATGGGTGCCCAGACCAAGCAGAGCTGGCAGCACAGGGGCTGCAGCAGGAGCAGGGACACCCGAGCCAGGGCAGCGTGTGCCTTGCCTGCTGAAACCTCCCTGCTAGAGAGCTGCTGTGCACAGCCTCTCCAGCTCAGCAGCACCAGGCAATTCACCCTTCATGACAAAAAGAGGAAGAGGAAGCTTGGAGAAAGGGGAGGCAACAGCTCTTTTTTTTGTTTTTTCAGGGAGTGCTTTTCCCCATGCCTGGCAGCGCAGAGCTGTTCAGCTTTTGCTGTTAGGGCCTTCAGCCATGTGTTAAACCCACGCAGGGGCCTCAGCTTTGCAGTGGCTCTGGGGCAGCAGAGCAGAACTGGGAGCAATGAAACACCCAAGGCCAGCAGGCACTCAACACAGCTGAGATTCAAGTGTTTTAGAGCTAGCAGGTCCTTGAATAAGGGGTCTGTCTGCCAGCAGACTGGGGGACTTGACCTCTCCCTTTCCCTTCTCCTACAAGAAGGCAGATAATTAATAAAGGTGAGGCCTAGTGACATTTTTCAAAGGTTTGATCCATATCCTCAGCTCCTGACTCTTCAGCATCTAATTATCTGGAGGACTCTATTACTTCTTCAATTTCAGTGAGAATTGGCTGCTTTCAGCCCCCAAAGCCTCCCTGACCTGTCCCTGGTAGCACCAGACTGCCACCCTGGAGCAAGGACCTGAGGAGTCACTGACCACAGCCTTGTGCCTGATCATTAACTAGACCACCACAGGCAGCTTCTGGACTCATTCCAGAGCAATCGTTAATGAGTGGATGGTGACTGTGGGAGAGGCTTTAATTCTAACCTGAAACTTGGGTGGCAAAAAGTTCTTGGTTAGGAAACACTGATTTTCCTGAAGCCCTATTAAAATTGTGTTGTCCAACCCTGAATGGATGAGAAAAAAAGCAAGTTCTACCTGACAAGTTAGAACTAGAAACAGGCAGAGTTGTGGCAAGAAAAAAGCAACCCACAAATCCACAGCATTACTTTTTTTTACCCACTTTATTTATGTGTGTGTTTCTATAAACATTTTAACTACTGGACATTTCATAAACCATAAAAACAAACCTGCCTGCCCCCAAAATGCAATCTAACCAGCTTTTTGGTCAGACACCAGCAATGCTGTCAGGGCAGGGAGGTAGTATCCCTAGATAACCTCCCACTGGGCATGAGCCAGGAGCTCACTGCCTCAGATCCTGAGCCTCTGAGCGATGGAGAGAAGACAAGTTTAAAGACCTGGTTGCTGTGCTACTCCAGGAATTGAGCAGGAGAAAAGTGGGGTGAATAAAGAATTTCCCTTGATGGCAAGTCAGAGTCTGATGGAGGGGCTGCAACATGCACTTGCAGGATCCGATGCAGTGACCTCAGCAGGCTTTGGAGCAGCCTCGGGGCGGTGTCAGTGCTGGGGATTGAGACCACGGCCCGTATGCTCCTTCCTTCCCAGGGGCCCAAATACTCCTTGGTGCCTTGTTTGCCAGGTGCAGGTGTGAGCAGTGGGTGCTTCTTAAAACCGTCTTGCTCACTCGCTCACAAGTTTGTGGGTGCTGATTCCTCGGGGCGGGCGAGCCCGGCTGTAAGGCACGGTGGGGAGGGC
>VXBQ01009717.1:113149-137677 GCA_013400175.1 Phainopepla nitens
GCTGCTGTGAGGCAGTGGGGAGGAAACAGACAAAGCCTGGGCTCAAAGCCAAAGCCAGGTGGCCATGGCCAGGGTACCAGAGCTAACAGGGACCACTGGGTGTCCACACCTTCCCCAGAGAGTGAGGTTCCTCAGTGGGATGGGATGGGATGGGATGGGATGGGATGGGATGGGATGGGTGTAGCTGGCTCCTACCCTTTGGCATCCCATAACCCACAGTGGGACAGCCCTCTGCTGGCAGCCACAAGTGTGGAGACCCTGCTTGAACTGCTCACCAGCACTGCCTGCCCAAACCAGAGCCTGGCCACACCAAAAGCATCTCCCAGAGGTACAGTTCCCATTCCTGTGCCTTGAACGGGATCACTGCCACTCACTCCACCAGATGAAGAGCTCATGTGAATATGCAGGCAACCCCAAAGGACAAGTTCGTAGCCAGATTTTTGTCTTCATCCTTCTTTTTTCCATTAAAAATTCAGATCATGTCTACTTTGTTTTTCCTAAAAGTCTCAGTGGACAACTGGAGTTTGAGGCAGTTTTTACATCAAAGCTATCCCAAGCAGAACTGACATGTTAAAAAAAATAAATAAAATAAAATATTTTTTTTCATCTCAACAGTTTAAAAATCTTTGTTGTGATTTCTTTTAATTCTTATTTCATTCCCAATTCTGATAAACAGATGGAGGAAAAAAAATACTTAGGCTAAAGATTAAAGATTGTCTAGTTAATTGAATTAAGAAGGGAGAGAGAATTTGCACCCCACATCTGTGGTCCCTCCGTGGGAGACATCAGTAAGCAAGGCCTGAGGCAGCATTTCTAAAGGTGAAAACTGCAAGCTGGGTTGGGAGAAAGGGAGGAGGAGAGATGGGAGAAGTAAATTAAATAACAGAATCACAGAAACTAAAGCTGTCTGGAAACTCAAGAGTTTTACACAGATCATTCATCTTCCTCAACCCAGGATCAAACATCCACATCTTTCCTGATGGAAAATTTGTTTAACTTGTGGAAAACAGCCCTCAGAGATGGAGATACCACACTCTAAGCAATCACTCTAAGCAGCCCCATGGCTTTTTCTCCCCGTTTTTGTTTTTCCCAAGGCCTAACATAAATCTGCCTTTTTCCATTTAAAATCCAAGATTTCATGTTTCCTCCCCTAGTGACCACACAGCAAACATTATTCCGTTCCTCCCTACAGAAATTTGGTGGTTTAAAGGCTGTTAACCAGATTTTTCTCAAGCCTCTCTACTTTGGACTAGTTAACCCCAGTCTGTGCAATCACTCCTCAGAGGTCATGTTTTCTAGGCCTCTGAGCTTGGGCTTTCTCCAACTGACCCAAACTTTCCCCCCCACTTTATTTCTTTCTGGCTTTTTTTTTAAGTATAACAGATGGGGAAAAAGGTCCAGCCTGAGTGTGTTCTCCACTGGCCTCCACAGGACTCTTTCAGGGTCAGTGGTGTTGCTGGGATGCTGCTCCTTATGCTGCAATTTATTCTCCGTATTTTCATGCTTGGCTTTGGTCGAGGAGTTACCTCCATGCATAAAGAGAAGAATAAATATTTTCCTTTATACCTGTGGCTGTGCTGCTGGGTTTAGGGTTGTGCAGAGGTCGAGAAAAAACGATTGCTTACACACACGAGGAATTCACCCTCAGACACGAGGCTGCTTGTAAGGCAAAGTGAGAAGCAGCCACCTCACAGTGCAAATTAATGAATCACTGATTTAGAAGGGAAAGTGAAGTCAGAGCCTCTGTGAGTTCAGGCAACAGCCACATGCATTTCTGAGTAAGAAAAGTAAAGTTTAAAGGGCGGGAAAAACAGCAAAAGGGAACAAGCAGGACAAATCAGATGATCTGCCCATTGCCTACCAGGAATTTTACTTTTGAAGATGATGCTCAGGGCCTGGGTTTTCCCTTTGTTTTTTCACCCACATGGCCCTATCCAGAGGGATTCTCTAGGTCTTCACCATAATATGTGACAGTGGTTTCCAAAATGGTTGGGAAACCTGCTGGCTGGAGTTCACTGCTCCTCACTTGCTGGGATGACTAGTGGCACCCTGGAAGTACTTGGAGCTTAGAGACTCAAGGAGTGAACATTTTAAAACAAGGTACTTCCTTGCTAAGTGTGTCTCTGCACACTTACTGCAGTTCAGGGGAGGTTGAGGATTTTTGTTCCTCTCACACTTGATCCCTTAGTCACCCTAAAGCACAGCTTTAGGAAACTAGAGCCTGGCAATTGGGGTGAAGTATTACTGGACCTACTGGACCTACAGTGAAGTATTACTGGACCTACATGAATCTTGGTAGAAGCACACCTGAAATGACAGGAAACAGAGGCTGCTGCCAAATGTTTTACTGTGGCTCCTTTTTAACCTGGAGAATGCTGGTCTTATGGATGAGAGTTTGGGGTTTACCTGCAGCAAAGCAGCAGCCAGATAGAACATCACAAAGGTGAAGGACAGGGATGTGTGGCCTCCCTGCAGCAGATGGATGGTGTAGAGGAACACGAGGTGCCCTGGGATAACCAGGAGGAACAGGACCCGGGCTGACTTGGAATTCACCCCTGGAGAGCACAGAGACACAAACAGGGGTAACAGCAGCTGGAGAGGGTGAGGGGAGGACAGGACACAGTGCATATTTTAATGCATAAACCTGGGGCTGCCCCCTCCCACCAACCACATTGCTAAGGCCTCCTCTACATCACACAGACATAGGAAGCATCTGCAGGATCAGCCCAGCAGCTTTGTCTAGCACTGAAACTACATGCCACAGGCTTTGTGGTCTGTGCTGATCCACTCTGACTCTTGCAGACACTCCTCTCAGCTGCTCTCTGCCTCCCACAACTTCTGCTCTGCCTCACTGCAACAGATTTTCCCAGTTTATAGTTTGATCTAGCACTAACTCTCAACCTAACAGGGAAAATCAAGAGGAACTCTATAAAGACAACAGATCCAAAATTGAGTTTTGCTGATGTTTAAGTATTTCCAGTGTTGAAGATGGAGAAATTGCTGATTTTCAGCGAGATTATGGTCTATTCATTTCTCAGTCCACAGGTAATGGCTCTAGGCTGGCCATTAAAAATGGCTTTCTGTTAGATCAAATCTAAGATTCTTTTTCAATTACTTTTTCTAGTGCTCCCTGAAGGCCACTTTCTTTGTATGCTGGTGAGCAAATATGCCATAAGCCTTTTTTTTTTTTTTCACTCTGCCCACTGCAAAGATGATCTGAGTGCTCTCTGTGGAAGGGGAAAGTTCTGCCTCTGAAACGCACCTAATCCTTCACCAAGCAGGCTTTGGAAAGGAGCTATCTGTAATGACAGGCCTTGAGACATGGACACCAAGGGTTCAGGGTCTACCTGAGGAGAAGAATGTGGTGCATGGATTGGGCCAATTCTGCCTCATCTTGTATGGCAAAACTCCAGGCATGCTCCAGAAGTGCAGGAATGTAGAAATTCGGCTGGCTTGGATAGCGACCAGATTCCCTCCAACACCTGTGAGGACAAAACACAGAAAACCTGTAAACCACCTCCACCACAGCAGGAAACATCAGTCCAAAACCTAGCCTAAATCTGCATTCACTGAGAGCAGCAGTGAGAAAAAGACAAAACCTGATCCCTGCGTTCCTAGTGGTGCTGCACTATTCACCTCGCAGGAGCAGCTCCTAAAAATCAGGAAGGCTCCAGTAATTGCATTCTTCTGACTGCTGAGTGAAAACATTTCCCCTTCTCCCCAGCACTGGATGTAAATGCCACATGGCCTCTGAAGATGATGTAATTGCACCTGGTTTGACACAGTCTGTGAGCAACACTTGGGGAAAGCAGTGCAGATGCTGCTCTTGGCCACTTGGATTTACTCACTCAGACAACCATTATTGTTTAAAAGACAACAAAATATCACAGAGAGTGATTATACGTCTGTCTGAAGGTACCTAACACACTTGTTAAATGAGAAGGAATCATGAGAATGAATTAGAACCCAAATATGTTAGCTAATTAAAGTAAATTAATTCCTTCCAGACTGATTAATTGTAGCAAACATGAAAAAGCAGCTACATTTTCCAGTAGAAAATTGAAGGATAATGATCTGTGGAGCAAACTTCCACCACCCTAAGAATTTTCAGGGTGGAAATGCCACAGAAAAGATAACGGTGAGCCAGATGCTACAGGCTTCTCATATTTTTCCCTTCCTTCCTTGGAGAAGAAATCATCATTAAATGTGAGACTTTCCAGATGGGAATCAAAGTGAAAATACTCAGGCTGTCTCATTGTATCTCAAGATGGGACCTGTCTGAGCCATGCACTGCCAGGCTTTGCACATGCAAAGTGAAGAGCAAAGCCACCAGCTCTGCCACAGCTGTCCCCAGAGAGGGACAGGGGTCACCTGTCCCCAGAGAGCCGTGCCTGGGGCTGCCACTGCTCAGCTAAATGGCTGCTGACTTTCCCAAGCAGGCTCCTTGACTAACCACGCTGGAAAGGGTTTGTCAGCAGGATGGTGCCTTTATGCAGATCCAGGAAGGTGGCAGCTGGGTGACACTCTCTGGCACTGCAACAGGACACCATGCTTTGAGGGTGGCATGAGGCCCCAGGAACCTGGGGGTCCCTTGGAATGGGTGTGTCCTACAACAATGTTATAATGGCAGAAAATTAAGCTAGTGCTTCTTCACTGATACCAGGATCCCCAGCAGTTTGTACTGATAGATGTATGTATAAAAGTACTGTGAATATAAATATAAATATACATACAAAATATGTTGAGATATATACATATACACACACACAGACCCACACATATATATAAATACAATTATAGCCAATCCATACATATAATCTTTTGTATACATACACATATATAATCTTATTATCTTAATTTTTATCAACAATCTCTATAGGGGATAACTGCACAAATTACTGAGTGGAGGGAAGGAAACAAGGGAAGATGGATTTATTTTGACATCCCAGTAGGTTTGATTTTATGAAAACTGTCAACCCAGCTCTCAGAGATGCTGTTAACCTTTTTGCACTTTTTGTTAACCTTTTTAGCAGCTCTGTCCTCACTGCTATTTTGCTCCAGAGACACTTCAAAACATAAGCAGGAATGTGATGGGGACCAGTAGCTTCACTTCCACTCATGATGGGAGCAGAGACTTGCACAATGATCTCTGTGTAGGGGCAATGGTGGATGCCTGACCCCTTGGGAGGAAGGGGAGGTATAAATAAAAGTATGCACAGAACCCCCATGCCCAACCTACCATTAATCACAGGTGTGAAAACTGCCATGCCTTCAAAGTTGGGGTCAGTTACAGTTTTGTCCAGGATGAGCCCACCAATGCTGTCAAGAAAAGGACAGGAAACAAGGTTGGACCAATCTTTTCCCAGGGCAACTCCCACACTGTGCAAATAGCACACTGACATGGGTTACTGCATCTTCCCCATTGCCAGGGCTGGACTGTCCACCATGAACTCCTTTTACAGCTCAATTTCCACTAAGAAAAAGCATTACAGATTTTGTTAATGGCAAAATGAGTTCAGGAGGACCTCCCACCCCCAAGCAAAACTGGTAGTAGTTAGGAGAGCATTATCATCCTCCCACAGAGTTTTGTTACACTTCAATACCAGCCTTAGCAGTTTTTTTTTTATTCTCTCCCAGATCTCAACTGAAAGATGTAGCACAGGAAGAATGAACTACCTGGCTTTACAATACCAGTATTTTCTCTTTACAGCTGGATAAGAATGAAGTTGAAGCCTGACAATTTGTGATGATCAAAGCCTGACAATTTGTGATGATCATCATCTGTGCTTTCAGTTTCCTGGCTTTCACCCATGTGGTGCCTGGATGTGCGAGTGACACTTAGAATTTGCTTTTTCCAGCCCTTTGGGGGCTCCTTATCTGCTGTCTTGCAGCCTGTTGAAGAGACAGCAATGGCTGAGAAGCTGTGGGCAAGCACCCTTCTGCTGTCCCTCCCAGAGTCACCTCTGGTGGCCCTGTAAGTGAGCCAGGGTGTGTGCAGTGTGCACCCAGGGCCGGGCTGGGAGCGGTGCCTCGCTCACCTGCTGATGCTCATGGCAACAATCACCGGCTGCCACCCCGACTTCAGCACCTCGGCCAGGGAAGGGCTCTGCTTGGCAATAGCAACCCAGAGAGGGATCATGACAATGAACACAGCACAGATCAGAGGAGAAAGGTACTTCACATCTGGCAAGGAAAAGAAATCTTGAATTAAATGCCCATAGCTTCACTGCTTGCCAAAATCGTATCGCACAAAGATGGGAAGAAATGCAGCAGGACTCTTGCCCCAACTGAGTTATGTTAGAGGAAAAATCACAAGAAGCATGATAGTCCCCATAAAACTACCTCATTCCACCACAGAAATCCATAATTAATCCCTGAAATTCACTGCTAGAAGATGCTGTTTGAAAAATAGCAGGATTCAAAGCAAGTTATATTTGAAGATGAACAACTCTCCTATTCCATCTCCAACTAAGAAGTCAAAAAGGTACAAAATTTCTGGCTTCAGGGTACAAATCAAACAGCAGGGCAAGGGGGGAAACTCCTGTGTGGAAGCTGTATCCCATTAGGGCAGACAGCTCTTACCTTCACCTAAAACAAGAAGTAAGAAGTACTTTAGGAGGCAAGCTGGCAGAAGAATTGCTGAGCAGCTGGTCGCCTCTATAGGAACAAATGTTCTCTGGCACATATAAGCCAGTTAAGATCTGGGGTTTCTTTTGTGCTAACTTGCATGTGTTTCCATTAGGTGCTTTTTCCATTCAGCAAAGGCATAGCCTTGGAGTGATCTTTAGAAGCAAAGAAATTAAAAAATTAGTAGATGTGCAGCACTAAAAGAAAATAAACATGACTCAGAAGCATGAGAAACACCTTCGAGCAATGGGGCTGATGCCAACTCTTTCGATACAAAAATGCTTCTTCAACAAAGCTCTCCATCTGGTCTGAGCTGGGGCCAAAGGCAGTGGGATGTAACGCCAACTTTGCAGGTAATCTGGGAGAGGAAGCAGCTCAAAGTGTGCATTTTTAAAAACACCACTGCCAGGGCCTTGGGCTACCTGGATGCGACAGCACCGACGTGATGGCATCTTCTGTGAATGAGAGGCTCTTACACAAAGAGGTGCAACTCTTCATGAGTGGCTTCAGTGGGCACTGAAACGCAACTCCTCCTGGGCAGCTAAGAGTTTTGTCAGGGCACTTTACCCCCTGGAGTCATCCAGGACAGGTGGGTTGTCTGACAGACTTAGCTGCTGTACTGGGTCTCCTACTCACACCACATGCTGTTTTGAGCAATTAATTCCTTCTTAAATAATGCAGACACAGAGCACTGGAGTTGATCAAACCTTATCAGTGCCCACAGAAAGACTCCTGGTAGGATGAATGGTCTCCAGGCTCCACATTCCAGCTCTGCCTCATTCTCTCACAGGCAGCCCATAAGCAAGCTGAAATCCTTTGACACAGTTTGTATCTCCTTTATGCAGGACTGAGAAGGACCAGAGGCAATTTAAAAAAGAAAATTAGAATCTTCTCTGGCAAGAGGATATTCTGCAGAATGAGAAGGTGCTGCATCAGGTGGCACACGGTACTTCAAACTTTACAGACTCATCAGTATTTTTGAAAGATACATATACATTTTGGTAGGACCCAGAAGTTTTTAGAGTATGACCTGTACCTTATTACACACTGGGCAGGGAAATGGATTTGTTCAAGCAGCATCAGCAGTGCCATCCTCCTACCTGCTTCACTTCATACTCCCAATGAGTTGGTGTCTGTGTGCTGACAATTTTCCATCTCAAGAGGCTCTTTAAACTACCCTGGCAACCCCAGAAATGCTCTCTGGTCACAGCCATAGAGGTTATCATGCTGTTCTGCCCTGTGCTCCCTGGGAGATATTATCTGAGGCATAGCAACTGAAAGACAGATTAGCTTTACAGAGGCAGGTGTGATGGCATCATGGAAAAATCCTATTAAAAAAAAAAAAAGCACCTCTGAAGCTGAAGGAGGACTGGATGGAAGGGATTCATAGGCCTCTCCCTGCAGTGTGTGCTCCCTCACTCCCTCACTTGTGCTTGCACATGGAATGAGTTATGCAAACTGAGAACAGCTGCCTCACTGCTTCTGCTCAGTCTGAAGCAACAGTTTGGGTTTCAAATGGTATTGAGTTTGCTGGATCTTATTATTTTCCCATTTCTGTTCTAGCTTAGGCTCACAGTATCTTAACACTTTAAAAGCAACAGACATATATCACCAATGCTTTGAGCTTCTGAGGGTCATCAGGTGCACGTCTTTGGCAACCAGCAGCACAGCTAACCCCAGACCCCAGCTCCTACTCATCCTGCAGGCACAAAACACTGCAGACTACTTCTCTCCAACTGAATATCTTGTTCATCCATGACTCTCCATGTGAGAGGATACAAGAATATTTTATGAGTGCCAAAACCCTGAAACTGGCTTGTGAAGTAGGACCTGCTATTACCCATGCACAGGAAGTAGTTTTGCTTGGCTAGTGACGGACTGAGGAACAGAGTCAGTGTCACATATGCCAGCCTTCTGTTCCAAAGCTGCACAATACATGTTGGTCATTTCTATGACAAATCCCAGCTGTGTTTATTAGGCTCTGCCTTCCAGTTTGTTACGAAAAGAAAGTCTGGAAAAGGCCTCTTTGGTCATTTTTCTACCCCAGTGGCACGACAGCTTCCATTCTGAAACATGCCAGAAATTCTGAGTCAGCCTGCAATAATTTCACAAGGATTTGTGAGCTCCCTTGCTGAGCTGCAGTTCCCTGCTGAACACTGTACCTATGTATTTGAAGAGTGTGCTGCTGATTCCTGCCAGGAGGGAAAGGGTTATCAAATCTCCAAGGCTCGCTGCTATGGGTGTGGCGACATTGTCTGGATTGATCCCAACCTTCCTCGCTCCGATGATCACACCAATCATCACCAGACCTAGAGAGGACACAGAGCAGGCATCAGAGAAAGCATTCTGCTGTGTTTTACCCCAGAGCTGCTGTTCTGGTTCCCAGAGGGACGTGGGGGTCTAAGAGAAGCAAGGAGCACATTACCCACCACAGCACCATGCAGTGGAGATTGGACACCCCCAGGAATTTGTCCTCTTGTTTTCACCAACCTGAAGTGCATGACTCTGTCCTTACAAACTGTACCAAGGGCCCGGAGGCACACAAGCAAATTCCAGGGATCAAAGGAGATATCAGCAGGCAGCCCAAATGCAGAAGCTCCCCTCCTGAGCAGCCTAATCTTTGCTGCCTTGAAGCAGGACCAGGCACGAAGCACACTCATAGATAAGCACACAGCAGGCATGCAGTAGCCTCCTGGTGCCATCCTCTCCTCTGGATTCCACAGCACAAAGATATTTTCCATATTAGACTGAAATTTCTCAAAGTTTGAATCACCAAGGAGCAATGGTTTCCTTACAGTAGCCTGCATTAGCCTTTCAGCCCAGCCATCAGACTGAGCCCTCATGGCCCAGAGTCTTGGGGCTGCTTTCATTTTCACTGGGTGGATATTGATGCTGTGAGCAGCTCCAGAGTCAAGGGGTTATGGTGGTGGCCCACTTCCCTTGTCCTCTGAGGTGCACCTGGAATATTGAGCTGCTTTTCAGCATTGCTGGGGAGAAGGGAAGTTTTGCTTGCACAAGTAAGTTTAGGACCACAGACCCCAGATCCTGATGAACATGTGGGAATGCCTCAGATCTCTCACAGGCCTGTGGAAGAAGCACCTGGAATAAGCCCTGCCTGGCCAGGCTCCACTGCTAAGCAGCAAAGGCAGCCTTGAGACAAGACATAAGACTTCAAAGTACTTCCATGGCTGACAGGCTGCACCAAAGGAAACCCAAGAAATAGTGATTCCCTCCAGCTCACAGCCTCTCTGTGCTTGTCTACACTGCCCCTCCAAGGCTGAGCATGCACAGGAGCATCAGTTCTACCCCAAGAAACGCCACATGCACATCTTCCCTGATACAACATCCCTTGTACAAAAACACATCCTCACACAACATGACATTTCCACAGCAGCCCTCCCAGACACCCATGCTCCCCTCCTCACAGCACAGTTCATGCTGCTTCCATCCCTGGCCATAAAAGCAGCAGCTTCCTGTCGTGCACACCCACACACAGGCTGCCTGTGACCGTGTCCAGGGAAAAAATTGAATGTCAGCAGCAACCCTGAGACAGTACAGCAGCAAAGACTCTCTGTACCACACCAAGCAGGGAGATTGTATTGGAGAGTAATGAAAGCTGTTTTTTAACAACTGCCTCATCCCACGTTTTCCATCAAAGACATCAACAATCACCCTTTGACTCCAGCTTCAGGATATGCACTTGTTCTAACTTGTCCCTTCCATTTAGAAAACTTGTGGTATCCTTTGTGCCAGCTGCCTCTATTCAGGGTATCATGCTGCCCTCGTATGGCAGACCTACAAACTGGAGATCTTCAGGCCACTCAGAACAGCTCCTACTGTCCAGCCCATCACGTTCCCTCGGATGAGGAAGAGCCAGGGGAGAGGACTGCCTGCTTCTCAGCTCACAGCAGGCAAACTACAGGGCTGGCCACAACCCTGCTCAGGGTGTGGGGTGACCCAAGCCCATCTTGAGCATGGTCTGGATTTGTCTGCAAACACACCCTCCATTCCCTGGGTGGCATTATTCCACCCTCCCCTGGGAAAGGGCCAGTGTAGATGGCTCATGGGACACCCAAGAGACAAGAGTAGGGGGCTGGTTTTACACTGTGCACAGCATGGGACATTTTTCATGTGTGAGGTGAAGGACATTTTGACTGCTGCCTGTGGATGCTGAGGGCCCAGTGAACAACAGATCATGGGGGAAGAGAAGCAAAGGCAGGATGCAGAGAGGATGAAAGCAGCAGACACAGCTCCCTGCATCCCTCTGCCAGACCAGAGGGATGCCAGCTGGGCCTCCCTGGTGGAAGGGACAGGTCATTCCCCACCTTAGTGCTGCATGTTTGATCTGAGGAACCAGAACCACTCACCAAGGGAAAGTGCAGCTATGAAGGCCGTGGTCACACTGCTGGCACACAGCACAGCAGCCTGGCTCAGCTCCACTGAGCCCTTGGAGATGGCTCCCAGGATCACAGCAGCAACAGCAGCCAGAAGTCCCACCACAGTGGCCTGGACCTGGGGACCAAAGAACAGCTGGTGAGCACTCGCCCACATCTGCTCCCAGGCAGCCCTGGCTCCACACAACTGCAGAGCTGCCACACAGCTTGGAGGGCAAAGCCTGGCACAGATGCTGATTGTTTGAGTATTTAAACAGCATCCCTGCAAGGCTCCACCAGATCAAAAAAGGAATCCTGAAAAAGTTTGGAGAAAAATTCGAGGGGCCTGCAAAGGGCAGATAACACTTCAGCAAAGGACACCGAATCCATCAGCCCTGGTCAACACAAAAATGGACTCCCCATCAGCTCCTAGGAAGCCTGGAGCTGTGAAGGGAGATAAGGGAAAGCACACAGACACATGTTGCCAGCCCTGTGGTCTTGCCATGTGCAAACTCTAGGCTGGTTCCTGGATTTTAATAAGCAGAAGGAGCTACAAGAGGCAGTTTCTCTCATCCCTCCCCTCCTGCCAAAGGCTGATTCCCAAACACTGCCAGTAAATGACAGGCTTTATCCAGGGGCTGCTGTGAAATAGGGATTGTGCCATAGCTCCTGCTGCAAAAGGAGTTTTATTAGTTCTGTTTGTCCACAAAGGCAATGAATGTCTAGATGTGTTTTACAGCTAAACTACAAGCTCGGGGGCCACACAGAGCTTTATTAGAGGTCAAGTCCTGGCTCTGCTTGGCTGTGTTGAGGATACCTGCCCCAAATCACCAGCTCTGCATGCAGCACTGCTGGAACAGATGCTGCTGGTCTGCAGTATAGCAAGAGAAAAGGGACTTTTTCATCTCCCAGCTGAAGTGACTCACCTGGATAAGGGCTAGATTGCAGGTGGCCATTTTCCATTGCTTCTGGGCATCATCCATCTGGCCAGTGTTAGCCTAGGAGTCAAGAGAGATACCCTGAAAAGCTGTTTCTGTGGTACAAGTGACTGCTGCAGGCAGTTTCACCTGGTCCCTGGCGAAAGGGGCTGTCAGAGAGAGGCAAATGCAGGCTACCATCTCCCAACCTTCCCTGCACTTCCTTCTTGACACTTTTCCACCAGCCTAGTGTCCCAGGAGCATCAGAGGCTCAAACTGGAGGTGAAGAGGCCTTGCAGGGCACCCAGCTAAAGGTGGAGTGGGCATATCCACCACAGCCCACACAGACAAAAAGCTGAACAAATTAAACCATTTTTCGTCCTTTGTTCCCCTTAAATTGCTCTGGTAAGCTACAATTTCTTCTGAGGCATAATAAAAAAAAAAAGAAAAAACAAAGGCCGAAGTAAACAAAATTGCTGAGGGAGATAGAAGAGATCAAATACAGAGCAGCAAAAGCAGCTGCAGGTTCCAAGAAGCCTCGGTCTGCTCCCCCCGAGGCAGGATTGCTGGGAAGCCCTCAAGGATCAATACCCAGAGAAAAGCAATCCAGTACTGAAGCTGACAGCTGTGGAGCCCTGGCTTTGTCTCCTTCATGTGTCACAGGGCCCCAAATATCAGCAAGTGGCCACCCAGGGATTAATTCACCTTCAAAGTGCAGATGGAAATTCTCTGTTCCAGTTACAAAATGAGGGCAAACACATTATTTTAATGCTCACACCCCACTAGTTTCTACTTAGCAGAAAAGGCCATCTCTCATACACAGTGTGATTATATAAATGAAGGATCTCCTGATATCTCCTGCTAATCACCCCTTCCCAACACCCTCCACCAACTGTTAACACTCACAGCAGTGGAGAGCCTGGATGCCAGTGTCATCTCCAGATTACCCTTCAGGCCAACCAAGGCAGGAACCAGGATAAACACTTCTGTAATTGTCCGAAACACATCCCAGTGCTGGAAGAAAACAAAGGCAGTGACTTCAGGTTGTGATGCTGACTAGCCCAATGCTGTTGCACCCCAGGGCAGCAGGTTCTTGTCTCAGCACCTCCAGGCATCCTGTGCACGTAGGGGCAGATGCTGCCCTGACACATTTTATGTTTTGCATTTTGGGAGTGAAGGAAAGAATTTTCAGCTTGCAGTATTCTTTCTCATCTCATGCACGACAAAGCACGACCCTGGTGGGGAAGGATCTTTCTTTCTAGGGGCAAAAGAAGATTTTGGAAACTCACAAACTAAAATCTGCCTTCAGCATCAGCCAAGACCAACGTTAAAAGTAATTAAGGTTCACAAGCCAACTGAAATAGAGCATGTTCTCCACCCTTTGCACTGACACTAGATACAGGAACCCCTATTGCTAACCATACTTATAAGAACAAAAAAAAAGATCTGGAAAATGATCTCACAACAAGAAGTTGTGTCTGTCTTTCCTTATCAAACATCTAAATTTCCTTCTATCAAGCATCTAAGACTGGTGGCGGGAGGGAGCGAGATTTTTGCATCTCTTCTCCACAGGCAGTTCCTAAACCTTCCTGTTACCAAGTACATTCTCAGTACAGCTGGAAAAAGGTTTTGAATTAAGATATATCATAAGCCAAACTGCTAGGCCAATGTCTTGACTGTTGTTGCTCCTCTGAAGCTGAACTGTACAAAGCTGTTGAATCAGCTGCAACACCAGAGACAATCTGAAAATGTAAGAAACTTTGTTGACTGATATGTCTTCTCTAATTTTTGTACCATACAGTGCCTTGGAATAGAATTCATTCCTCCTCTGTGCATTCAAGGATGTTGGCAAAGTCCTGCTGTAGCCAGAGAGGTTTAAATCAGGATGAAATCACAGAATGGGGCCACTCAGCATGAAGGAAAAGTAATGAGCCAAACATCTAAGAGCAGAATACAAGGAAAAAAGGGTGGCTGCAATGATCAGATCAAAGGTTCATCTAACTCATCCTTAGCTCTGCCAATAATCCAATTCAGGTGTATAAAACAAGAATCTACAAAAATGAGAAGTAAATGGGATAATTCTCCTGTGTATTTTCCAGACTATGACTATCCACCACAGGGTAATGAGCTGGAGGGGGTTTTCTGCACACTTACCAGTGTTGAAAGGCTTTCCCTTTCAGGTCCTCATCCAAACTCCCCCCTCCAACCCATGTGCCATCCACGGCAAAAATTTCCATAGTTCAGCTGCACATAACGTGAAGGATCAATTTGTTCTTTATTTCCAACTTGTCACTGGTTAGTACCCATGGTGGCCCTGAATTCTGGCACTAGAGCACTGAACAAACAGCACACCCCTACCCACCTTTTTCACATCCACTGGGGCTCTCTAAACCTGAATATCCAGGCGGTTGGACAGACTCAACAAATGGTGACACATTCAGCTGCCAGCCTGTTAGGAAATACATACAGGGTGTAACAGCTCGGTGTTTTTCTCCGGCTGTGCCATGGGAAGAAGCTGCAGGAAGCTGTGGGAAGGTGCTGGTGTCTGTCTGCTGGGAAGACCTCACAGCTTCCTTCTCAGTCAGGATGAATGAAATTGGGGCTGAGCCAGTCCTGAGCATGTGGTGCAAGGCATCTCAGAAGTGCAGATAGCAGGCAAAACGTTATTATCAATATAAAAAAGGCACTTTTCCTGGCAGTGGTGACCTGGAAACAGGCATGTTTCAAAATGTTCAAGGTATGTTACTGTTGCGCAACAACCAACAACACAAAAATTGTCCCCTCACTTGAAACACTACAGTTTTGTTTGAATTCGTTAACATGGAACTTAAATGCCTGAGAAAAGCTAGGGGTGGACATCTCTTTTAAAGATTCATATCCCCCTCTCTCCTCTCTCCTTAATTAAGAATAAAGATCCAAACACATCTTTGACACCTTCAAAAGAAGGAGGAGGAAAAACAGACTTCATAGTCACAATGTAAAAATCCCCAATCATTTAAAGCACAGAGGCATGCAGATATTCATACTTAAGACCTTGCATATTTTGCACATAAAAAGACATAAATAGACAGCAACAGAAAAACACAGCCATTTGCATTTTCTGTGCATGCCACCTTTGGGAAATATGACTTTGGTATATCTAGGTAAGCTCCAATCCTTGTGACATAATAGATTTTTCAGGTCTCAAGCCATTAGAACAGAAGTTTCAGCATAAGAGGTATGATTTTTTGGGACTCTCCCTGACATATAATTACACCTGAAAGCTCTGAACAATTAATAATCACACAACTGTACTAATAAAAAAAGCTGACTTAATTGCCTCTATTTGAGTCTCATTAGTGACTCACCGAGAGCCTAAGGACAGATTCATAATGATTTATACCACAACAGCCAGGACTCCATTGTGTTAGTGACTGCAGAAATACAGAATAAACAGATGATGCCTATGCCATCAACTTGCAGGACTGTGAGCTGGAGAGTGGCTGAGTGGGGCAGTTTGGAGCCATGCAGGCAAGGAACTACTTGAATGAAGACACCTGGACAAAGACAAGGAAATGTCTCTGTCCCTTGAGATGAAAACTGGCCTAGAAAGAACAAAAACATTCCATGCAGCATTGCAAACCCACACAGGGGGACACAGCCAGAAAGAGACTCCTACTTTGCATTTTCATAATGGAGTTTCAGCCTTAAAACTCAGCTCTGAAGAAGCTTGGTTAACCCCATATTCCACCCATAGCAGCTGGATCTGCTCATGGGGTGCCTCAGAGGAAGAGATTATCATGGATACACTGAGCCAGCCCCCCAGCCTCAGTGCAGCCCTGCTGGAGCTCCTCACACTGTCCTCACAGACCCAACCACATCCTGGTACCTCCCCAGGACACCCATCTCCCATGGCAGCAGCTCAGAAGCCTCAGAGGTTTTCCATTGCTCTGAACAAGTCAACAGAAAAATCAAAATATCCTAGAGTACAAAATGCAAGCCAATTCAAAATGTTTTCAAAGCTAATCATCTCATGGGCTTTTGTCAACAAAGGACAGAGATATCTTATATCTGTGACTTTTATTTGGACTGTGTACCCCTCCAGTGGCATGGAAAGGGAAAATGAAAGGGAAGCTTTCCTCCTGAATCCTCTGGTTTGAAACCTGATCATCCAGCTTCGATAAGATTCTTTTTCTTACTGTAAAAAAAAAGTGGGCCAAGCACTGGCAGGGCCCTGCAAGGTCTCCAGCAACACCAGCCAGCCTAGAATCCATATGGACCAGCAGGCCAAGGATGACTGGAGCAGAGGCAGAAATGTCCAGAAGAAAAAAACCTGTGCCATGCTATCGGCCCTGCAGAGAGACAGCATCGTCTATGCACACAGGGAAAGAAAATGGCAATCACCCACTTCTCTGGGCATCCTTTTCCTACAGCACAGGAGACCCAGGTCTGAGCCTTAGAGTCAACCAGGCTAGATAAATCTCTTCTGCTGATTTTTTTTCTAAACTGAAATATGAACAGTTCTTGGTTTCAGCCCAGAGCAGATCAGAAACTGCTAAAATCCTGACAAGTTTGATAGGATACGAATGAGCAATTTACCCTTTGTTCTCTTTACAGCAATATGAGCCCTGCAAAAGACAGCATCAGCTGGACTCACAACACAGAACCAAGTTATTTCAAGGTATTTTGTATGCAATAAAAGAAGGGCAGCAGGATTAAATTCACTATTATCTATGCTCTAGATACCATCCTTAAGCTTGCCCATATATCTCCCTGTCCAAGGCAGACACAGAGTTTCCCAAGAATGTTTTGCAGTCACTACAAATAGGGCAAAACATTCCTTAGCCAGAAGAACCACTAGAAAATGGGCAAATCACAGACTCCTGGACTTGACAAACCTGTAGTTTCAGTATGTGAGCCCTCATGACTGGCAATATGAGACTTATGGTACCTGGCCTCAAACAAACAAACTTGGTGTCAGGTTTTAGTTGGACAAGACTGTGAGTTGCTAGCTCTCACACTTGCAGGAAGTTGAAAATAAACAGCTCAAAGACAAAGAATCACAGAAGAATATCCCAAACATTTAAAGGCTAAGATCTCTGCATTCTCCCAGCTACTGGTTTTGTTTTCAGCTATAGCATTGTTGATACCATGGTAGCTCACCTCACTAACATCTCTCCTGTGCCACTTGTGACTCTCAGTGCACTGGGCTCCCTCCTCTGTGAGCTGAACACATGGACTGATGGTTTCTATTTTAACATAGTTCACCAAAATATACACTTCCTGTGGTTGTGCTTTACACTTGACTCCATTTTTAGGAGTCAAGTGAGCAAATACACCAACTAGATTGCACATTGTTATTTAAAGGACAGTGCAATGTAGGCATACATGGCTTGTGTTTCCCATCAGTTTGGATACAGTTACATTTTTTGAACACAGCTCAGTTCTTAGCAAGTGAATTGATTTCTTCTAGACAAAGACCTATTCACTCCATGGTACAGAGTGGGTATGTCCTACGTCTTTCTCCTTCTTTGAGACAAATGCTAACTATTAACAAAACATCTTGGATAGTTTGAGAACCTCTGTAATGCTGCAAGACAGGTCTGTGCCTAAGCACTGCACAAGGTGGAGATGACAAACACAGCACAGCAATAGCCTGTGCCACTCCATTTAACCCTTCTTTGATATTCCTTGTGCTCCCTTTAGTTTGACTTCTCTGTCTTCTTTGTTTCCTCCAGTGCAAGAAAAAAACAAGCAAGGTATTGTCTTTCCAAACATTCAAGTATCCATATTTAGCTCCTCCTGTGGTATTAATGCCAGAGAATCCAATGTACTCCAGTGAGCTCAGAGTGCAGGATATATCCTTGGGAAACTCTGCCAGCCTTTTGATTTGTAAATCCACCAGCATGAGATGCCCAAACTAGAACAAATTTTGCATTTCTATTTGTGCCACTGGTACAAAGGAAATACGGATGAGATAGATCCTGGTTGTGGGCACAATGGGGTAAATGCAGCAGCACTTCCTGGCAGTCAGTGGAAGTTATTCTAAACTTATACCTACCTCAGAAACTGCCCAAGAAGCACTCAGTTTGTAGGCAATGCTAATCATTTTATGGTGATATGCCTCTCATCACAGTATCTAAATGCTTTCTAGACCAAAGATTACATTAGGTTGTTTGAAAAGAGCTTAAAGCATGAACTTGCCTCTAAGTAAAACAGGTAGCTAATAACAGCCCTGACCTAGATCTCCTTATCAGCAATTTTTGAAGGAAAGAAATGATATCATGCAACAGGGGAATATGCTGCAGCCTGATCCAGTTGCTTCACAGGAGTCTTTACCAAAGTGTTAACTCAATAGAGAAAAGGGAGCACTCAGTCTAACGCACCCAGCTCAGTGTTAGGCAGCCATCTGAAAACCAGTATCCCACATTACAAGGAACCCAGCTACTGATCTAAAGGAGATGGTTGGTGTCCCTCCAGCACCGAGAAAGCCTACAGCCATACTGCTGACTGGCTGCTAGGACTGCAGTGTTTAAAAACAAACAAGAACAAACACTCAAGGTCAGAGCCTTAGCCCACCCTCTCACTACAAGTTGCCTAATCACAGGTACCTACTTGAACAACATCCATCAAGAGGCCAGCAGCTACCATTCCCAAGCCAGCCAGAAGGAACGGCACAAAAATCTGGGAGGCAATGGAGAATGAAGTCTCTGGGAGAAATCCACTGGCTGACCTGGTCAACTTGCAGGTGAAACCTCTCAGCTTCTTGCCGTGGAAGCACAGTTCCAGCTGTAACTGGGTGACCACCATGGTCACACACTGTTACCCCATGCTCAGCAGGAAAATGGAGGGAGATCGAGACATCACACAGATCCTCCTTGTAGCTCTCTCCAAAGTCAGAAGGAATGTTTTTCCTCAAACTACAGCAACGATGCCAAATTCCTTTAGTTTCTTCTCCTCTTAGGAGCACGTCCGGATGATTGATGCAAGGGTATCCTCCAAAATTGGTTCAGCTGGGTTGAGCCCAGGTGGCAGCAAACTCGATGGACACAATTTCTCTGATTTATATCCAGGGGGAAATTAAAAAAGAGAAGAGAAGATTGTAGAGGTGCCTGTGGACGAATAGAAACGAGCCCACACCCCATTCAGCTCCCACCACTTTGGTAAAAACCAGTAAGACCTGCTCAGGCTACAGCACTGAAAGAGTGACAGGTCACACAAGAATCCCTCAGCGTGCTCAAACACTCTGGTGTCCTTTCTGCTCGGGTTACATTTCTCGTCAGAGCGCGGCGCGCGTTTGATACGATGGTTTAATGTGTAAGCCTGCTGCAAACCAGCCCAGCTCCCTCGCTCCCACCAAAGCACTGCTGAACTTTCCTCACTGTCCCAAGGCCGAGGAGGTGGGGAGTTCCCAACCACGATCCATTCTGCACTTCTCCAAGGTGAAGAAAGGTCAAGGGAAGCAGGAGCCCGTGTTTCTCTCAGCTGACGGTATTACGCAGGTCTCATCCCCGGGCCGGTGACACAGCTGAGCCGGCTGGTGACACAGGATCTGCCCTGCTAGAGCCCGGCTCCTCGTGGCCGCTCCGCGGTCCCCGCGGGACAGGACAATCGGGCTGTGCCAGCTGTACCTCTGAATGACTGCCTCTCAGCGGGAAAAAAAGCTCCGAGAACCAGCCAATAAGCTTCAAAAGCGAACACCCTTATCTGCTGTCATCACTTCAACTTTCTGCTAGTTTGCAAAGGCCAAGATAAGAGTCCTAGCCGGAGCTTATTTAAGGTAGCTCCATAATCTCTCTGCATGACAGACAAGGGAGAGCAAGGGCATGCTGTGGGCTGGTCACCCTTTCTGCTCTGAAGTGAAAGACACTGCTCCTGCATGCTCCCAGGAAGGTACTGTCATTGAGAGAGGGGGTCTCACCCCAGAGGTGTCATGGTTAAGCAGCTTATACAAGGTCAAAAATCAGAGCTGCACCACAGTTACCTATGGCCAAAAAATTTGTATACTGTTCCATAAAGGCTTCAGCTCAAAGTCAAGCATGTAGGGAAAACAGTCATGGTACTATGCTTGGGCTCCTTTCTAACAATTAATTTGGGCAAACTAATTGAATCAGAGGGCTAAAAAGCTTTAAAAACCGCCATTTATGATGGATCAACCCCTTCCCTCACATTCTTTGCAGAGAGAAAAAGTCTAATGGCTTGTGGACTCTGTCCTTGTGACAGGGTCCCCAGCATTGCAGGGGAGTTGGAGAGAACATGATGTGCTTGCAGCTAAACTGGGAACTGAAGAAGCTCTCAGCCATTTAGACAGTGTTTCTTTGGTCTGAATTCACACTAACTGAGGTGACAGAGCAGATTCCCCTGGAAGCAAGGCAGAGTGGAAAACAAATGCAAGCTACAGAGGCTCTGTCCTTCGCTGCTTTCTAGCCTGTTATTTTGGTACAGCCCCTAAAACCTTCTCCACTCCCAGCTACCTCGGTGTGTACCTGTGTCTCCACCACCTAACAATGGTCCAGTTAGCTGAAAGCTAACAGGAGAGTACATTTCAGCTAATCTAACTGGGAAAAATAGTCCCACAATACATAAAAGAGTCAGGTTAATAAAAATCCCATAATAACCACACATGACCCAACCTCTTTATACCAGCTGGGAAGAGAAAAATGACAGTATGAAGGCCCAGATCTAGTTAGTCATTCACAGAGGCTTCAAGGAAATAAAAGACAATTTCCGGACAAAATTTCTGGACAAAAACATAAGTTTTCAAGTTCTAATAACCTAGTCCCATATGCCACTGTATCAGCTAACTAGAAATATCAATGAGCCTAAATGGCTCAAATGGCATTAAAAAACACAGCAGCAACACATCCTGTACTAAAGCATAAGCCTGACAGGGTTTATGATTTTATCACGCTCCATCTCTCTCCCTCTAAGCAAGCACCATTAAAAGCCCTCAACCGATAAATCAGTACGCAGAGAGCTAATTGGTTCAGGCGACCCATGTGTGTACACTGGGTCATTTTATTACGCATTTAAGGAGCCTCTGATAAAGAGCCACACCATATTTATCAGTAGAGAGATGCACCACATTTTCCCGACAAAGAAATATACCTTACGTGTCCAGAAAAGATACATCAGGTTTGAGAAGGAAGAGAGCATTGCTCAACAGTGGGTAAAAGCTTGTAGGAAGCCAGTGAAAAAACTAAAAAACCCCCAACAGCTCATGGCTGTCCCACTCAAGATGGAAACACCTGGGGAGATGCACTGCTGCCCTCCTCTGCACACAGATACACCCTATCCTCATTTTGCCAACTAGTCAACAAGCAGCAACGTCCTGGAGGAGTCAAAGCAGAAGTGAGTCCTGACCCTGTTCTAGATCTTCCATCCACTGGCACAGTACAAAGAGCAGAACAGAAAGATGGGAAGTGTCTGAGAGCACAGTTTCATACATACCTTGTCATCCCTGCAAAGAAGAGACAGAAACGCCTGTGAATGCTCTCACAACGTGGCAGTGTCAGCAGCAGGCAGCTATTCCAACACCATGGGCTCAGGGAGAACGATGCTGCTCAGGGACTGCACGCCCCAGCTGCTCGAGCACTACCACTCCTGAGCCTGTGAGCTCTCTGCTACATCGAGCAGTGTATTTTTGTGCCTAACCTTGCTCTTCTCCTCCCCACTTTAGGAAAGGGCAGAGAAGAGAACTTTTGTGGAGAGATGGAAAGCAGACAGATGGAGAGTGCCTGGGGCCCAGGGACTCTCAGAGACCCACTGCTGTCCCACAGAAACAACAGCAGCAGCCAGGCAAAGGCCAGGACTGGCTCAGGAAGGAAGGGCAGCAGCAAGTCCTTGATGAGATGTGCTCAAGCAGTCCATGGTCATGCACAAAGAGCCACTGAATTGCCAAAAGCCACGTTCCCTACGAGATGTTGCATGGGTTGATTTCCCACAATTCAAGCTCACTAAAAGCCATCATACTATGGCTTTTAGTGAGCTCTTTATTTGCAAAAACAGAAAACAGAGTTTTGCAGTTTCAGAGACGGAGGTTTGCCTCACATTCTGTTCATATTAGTGGCTCAGTTCCTCCTGGAAAAAAAAAAAAACTCCCAGGGAAGAAACATTGAAGGATAAGTCCTCCTCCAAGATCATAAACCCATCTGCAATCCATTTCACACTTTAATAACTCACAGTAGGAAGAAACATACATTTAATGTCAGAGATCCATAGGAACAGGCAGCTCTAAAAAGTCTAAAAAATAAAAACAGAAGTGGCTGCTCAGTGTTCAAGACTGTTGGGAATAATGTCTAAGAAGACAAAAAGTAGTTTGGCCCTGGGTTCTGGATTTGTCTGGTGTTCTGGGATCTGACTAGACATTCTGCTGGGTATGAAGTACGTGCTAAGGTCAGTTAAGGATACTGGGTCACTCCTAAGCCTTCATAGCTCTTCTAGCTCAGGGAGATCAGCCCTGGGTTAATGACAAAGGAACACAGCTCCACATTTGTGGAAGCTGTCAATGCAAGCACAGTAGTTTCTGTGTCACCGTATCAGATAGGTCAGGGTAGTTTGACCTCACAGCTAGTTAGTCAAATAACAAGGTTAACAAAAAGGCATGCTGTTAGAGTAACCCAGAGTGCAAAGGTATGGCAATTTATAACCTGGAAATTAACTGGAGATTTAAACTGTCCAAAATTAGGTGCTGATCATTGCCTAAAGGCCTGTATTGCTGCACCACAGGAGGAAAGGTCTCATCCTGACCAGCACAGAGTCAGAAATGGGAATTAAAGAACTCAAGTTATCTGCTGTGAGGCCTTGGAAAAGGACTTGGTGCATAGGCAGGGCTGAGCTGTTGTATGAAGTGTCACAGTGCTGGGCTGGCTGACGCCCTGGGCAAGGAAGCAGCGGGTGCAGGACTGTCCAGAGCTGCATCCATGAGGGATGTCAGCAGTCTCTCTGCTGCAGGAAAGCACTGTGCACCCCAGCCGGGGGGGCTGCACTCACCCACCCTCCTCCCAGGACCAAGGGGAGAGCTCTGCACAGGACTGCACATTCCTAATCATCCTTCATGTACTCTTTAGTACCGTGGTCTCTTTTTTATCCAGAGGAGGAGAGCAGAAAAGCACCACACGTCTCTTGGGAGCTGCACAGTACATAATAGCTGACTTTGAGGGACATGCTGGCATAGGAAACTGCTGCAAATACTCCCTTACTATGGCATTCCCAAAGCAAACGCCCTGCCTGTGAAGAAAAGTCCCCCAGTTATCCCATATCAGGGGTGTCAGATTAATTTCTTTCCCTTACCTGAACATAATCCAAAACCATGCCTGCCAAGACCATGCCAAGCCCAGCTAGGAGGTATGGCAGGAGCACTTGCAGGCAAATTGAGATTGCTGACTCTTCCTGTGACTTTGCCATGGCCGCTTTCTCCTCAGCCAACAGCTTCTGCTGTGCATGCACACAGACATCCTCTGCTTCCTGGCTGCCAAGTCGGCTCTCTCTGTGTTTACCCTTGCTCTTTCCTTTGTGCCTGGATCGCTCTCCATTCCTAGACTTGCCCTCTTTTCTCCTCTGCCGAGCTTCCTCACCCTTCATGGTGGCTTTCTTGAATCACAGTTTTTCTGAAAAACAAAGTCAGAAAAAATGAAAAAACAAAAAAAAAAATCAGGTAGGTGAGAGACAGGAAATTCTTTGGCATTGTGTGCACTTCATTAACCTGAAGGCAAACTACCATTACTTCCCAAACCCAAGATACTCTGCTGGCTCAAATACTAATACTTAGTTTACCTTCAACTTTGTATAGTGTCAAACCAACCTCCCTTTCTTGAAGGGAAATTGCATCTCTTCCTAGCCCTGTGTTCATGCTGCAGTGCTTGCTGTGCATCCTGGCTCTTCCCCTGAGAATGCCTAGAAGAATGCAGAAGGTGCTGCCCATGCCCTGAACTCTTGACCCACCAGCTCTCACAATGGGAGTCACAAGAACTTATAAGCCCAGCAGAATCCAACCCTTTTCAAGACCTGACCCTAGCCAAGAAATGGGACCAGACTTTGACTTCCCTATATCCTAGCATCCAGCAAAGGACTAGCATCCACGTGTATGCTATGCTTACCTAGCACAGCTGTCCACCACTCCTCGATAGCAAGACGATTCTTTGATCTCCGTGCTAAGCTGGATACTTTTCCTTCCTTTTGTGCCTTGGTTGACACGCATGCACTACATGACTCATCTATCTACGGGGAAGTTGCCATGACCCCACAGCATCTTACAAGAAAAAATAAACAGGCAAAATTCTAACCAGTAGCCCTTTTGCTGCCATAAGATCTCATTTCTTGATGGAACTGCCACTCATACTGCCCGTCCCACTGCTGGCCCAGGCAGCGCCCCGAGTCTTCCACCCATCACCTCCTACCAGCCCTCATCTGGATTAAGCTCTGCCAGATGCTTTCTGGTGCTCTCATTTTCAGGATGGACCCCTAACACCCCGAGGCCCTGCGCCATCCCAGGTAGGACCAGCCCCCTTCTTGCCCCAACATCTGGGCAGCGGAGGAAACAGCTGGGAGGCCCCAATCACGGCCGGTGAGGGGAGGGAGGGAGGAAGGACAGGCAAGGCGAAGTCCCGCTCCGCGGCAGGGGGACCCGCGGC
>VXBQ01009717.1:137697-153882 GCA_013400175.1 Phainopepla nitens
CCCCGCCGCGCCGGCAGCGGCCTCGGCCCCGGCCCCCTCCCGGTGCCCCCCGGCCGCGGCGCGGCGCTCCCAGAAAGGACGCGTCTCGCTGGGGGCAGCCCCGGGACGGCCGCGCTCGGGGACCCGGAGCATTCCCCGCTCTGCCCCCGCCGCTCCCGGAGCCCGGGCAGGATGGCGGGGAAAGGGTGACAGCTTCCAGCGTGGGCAGCGTAAACAGGAGGCTGCAATTAAAAGCTGCGGAAAGACGTTTCCTCTGTTTGGGTTCGTCGGGGGATTTTTTGTTGGGTTGGTTGGCGGGGTTTTTTTCCTCCTCATTTTGGCATTTGCAAGAGCTCGGGTTGCAAGCTTCCTGTGCGAAAGCCTGCCTCCACCACCGGCAGAGCAAAGCTCTTGTTGATTTGGTTTTTCTCCCCTTCCCGTTCTGAATCAGCGTGTTAGAAATGTGATTACAGCATCCATCACATTTAAGCACATAAATCTCATTAAGCACTGGAGTAACCATACTCATGCAAGTCTCCTGAATCATGCAGCTCAAATTTCCAGAACAATTGAGGATATTAAATCATACCTCAGTACCAGAGCAAACTTATATCCTGCAGAAGTCTCTCAGATGTCATGCTACGCTAAAGGGCACTTACAGATAAAACGGTGCCTCTGGCTCAAAGCAGGGCACACCAAAAGGAGTTGAAGGTTTTTGTAAGTGGCAGTAACAAAACCCTGCAGCTGCTGCATGTCGAGGGTACACGGTGACTGTTGAACGTCACTCTGTAAGGGCAAGGCTTTAAATTTCAGCTCACTTGGTGTAATTTTACGTCTTTAATTTGCAACTGATGCTTCTCTGAGAGTGGTCGGAAGGCAGCGTCTTGATGTGAGAAATAACAGCGGAAGGAATGCGGTTTTAAAAAGTAACAACGTTGCCAAGACAGTTTTAGACCTGTTAAGTGTATTCTCCTATCATTTACCACTGAGCTTCAAAGTAAAATATCTACAGAGCAAGCACAAAGTCTCCCGGGGTACTTGATTGACAAGGGCATTTTGGTAATGCCTCCAGCTCAGGAATGTCACTGTTCTACACGGGGTGTCACACCTGGGTCTGAGCAGCAGCCACAACAAGAGCTCCCAGCTCTCTGCCAGAGCCCACTCTGGGTGCAGAAGACCTGTCTGGCTCATGTGTGATGACCTGATGTACCAGGCTGCAGTCCCTGGAGCATCCCCAGTGGGTGTATATTTGAGTAGGCTGCCTTTCAGCAGCGGCACAAAGCTGCACTTTCTCGGAAGTGCAGCAACACTGTTTGGATAGATCCTGGCTTTGACGTAAGGGAACAGTGGCTGGACCTTGATTGCAAACAGGGCTCCAGTGACCCTTTAGATAGGATAGCTCAGCTGCTCCCTGCAGCCTGGGAAGTGCCTGTTGGCACAAAGCTGAGCAACCTCATGCTAAAATGTTTTGTCTCCCCCCTGAGTTACAGCTCACACGTGCTGCTTTCCTCTGCTCTCTCACAGATGTGCAGGTAGCATCAGCAGTTGCAAGGTGAGGACTCCATACACTCATTTCTCTTTCTCCCCACAGTGCTTTTGAAGACTGTTTCCTTCATCAGAAAAAAAAGAATAAGATTGGTATTCCCTATGTCACCTCCATGTTGCTTCACAACTGGACTTTCTTTCCAGCAATTATTCCCTCAGCCAAGAAGAGTGGAATTTTACAGCTTTCTTCAGTATTCTGTCTGAAGATGTGATTCTTTTTCTTTCCTTCTCAGTTTTCTCCTATAAAATGGCATTTGTTGGGTGACTAGAGACTACTGGAGACATTTCTCAAATATGAATCTTGATTTATGACTTCAGTTAGCCCTGGTCACAGACTTAGCTGGACTGCTGGGCCATGTAAGCTCCCATGTCACCACTGTGTTAAGGCTCCTGGAGACTGCTGCATGGCTCATCAGGCTGCATTCCCATCATGGGACATGCCTCAGGATACCCACCCACTGCAGCTCAGGGATGCATAAAGGAATATCCATTCTCTATAGCCTTTCTCCTCTGTGAGGCAGTGCTAGCTAGCATGGCTTAAAATAATTATTTGGAGATATGTGCGTAGACAGAAACAGGCAGTGCAAAACTGATACATGATCAATACTTTTACATTATAAATCTGAAGGTTCAGAGGCAGAAAACAGCAAGAACTTCCTGGAGCTGGTAAAGGGGGAGAAGGAGACATCTCTTCTCTTTGGTTTTTCTTTATGTAATATTTGAAGGAAAGTGAGTTTTATTGTCTGCTAGGTTAGGCCAAATAATTTCTAGATGGTGGTGTTAATTTTGTTTTAATCTCCACCTCCTTCTCCTTCTGATACAAAGTTCTGGGAAGTCCAGATGTTTTGTGTGCACCAGTGGTACTAAGAAAAATTAAAAGTGCCATCTCCTACCTTCTTTTTCTCATCACCTCCCCTTGTTATAGGCACTCAACACTCGGTTGCCATTGCCCTTGGGGCAGTTGTTAAGCCAGGCTATAATAACAGACTTTCCCACACAAGTTTCCTGTATGGAAACAACCCAGCAGAGAAGAGCAAAAGCAATGTGAAAACTGGTGTTTGTAGTGGGACATTTCTGTGTTGAGTTGCAGCACAGCAGTCCTTTGTCAAACTATTCTTTAGAGGAATAAAACCAGCCTAAATCCCCATGTTTCCCCAGCATTCTGATGAGAACTATCTGTGCAGCTTCTACCACCTACTAGGGTCCCAAGGGTGATATTTATGTTGCTTTCTATTGCTTGAGGTCTTTCCACTCTCCATCTGCCATTAGATGGCAGCAACTGAATGCGAATGAGGCTCTGCAAGTCTTATTTACCCGGTGGCTTGTGCAGGGATTTCAAGCTTTTCTCTTCTAGGTCAATGGTTCAAATCTGGCCCAGATCAGGAGGGGCCAGAGATCTTTATAATCCGACAGCTGCTCAGCGTCCTCTGTGAGAGCAGTTTGTGCATTTCTGCTTCTGATCTTGTGGACGAGTGCCCTTCTCATCAGTGGCACTAATTGGCACCAGTGCTTGACATGCCAACAAAGAGGCGGAAGATGCTGCAAAGGGACTGAATTCTCCCCCCTGAACTCCATATGATTGGACAAAGGAGAGCACTCATCCCTGTGCACAAGCCTGCCCTCAGTAATGAAGCCAGAAGAATGTGCTGGCCCCATTCCTCCTCTAAGCAAGTAACTGCCCAAAATTATCTCATTCTGGACAGGAGGGTGACAGTTGGGGTCTTTCAGCAGATAAAATTAATTTGTTATTAATTTGAGATATGATATTCGGATAGAGTAGTGATGGCGCAATGAAATCCTGTCAAACATGTTGTAATACCTATGTTATTTACAGCCTCTATAACTGCGGGGACCAACTCCATCCAGAACTGCCTTACAAGGTGACCTAATTTGGAAAAGAAAACAGATACAGAATTTTCTCACATTAGAGGACACCTCACTGTGACTTCTTCCCTTACAATTTTAAAGCCTTGTGAAGGACTGGAGCAACTGATACTCTCCAGAGAAACCCATGAGATAAGAACTGAGCCTAGCAAGCATGTGACTGTGATACAGTTCAAGCCCGTGTGTGTATCACTCAGCTTGTTCTATAAAGATTTGAGAAGCATGTCACTACGTAAATCCCTCTGGGCAGCTGGGCTCCCCTCCAACACACAGATTTCCCTTGCTGCTAATGAATCAGCCTCTTTTGCTAACTTACCTCCAAAGCTCTTTACTTGGAAACTAAGGGAGCTTAGCGAACAGGGCTCTCTCCATGCATAACAATGACCTATTTTAGATACTTCTCCTCACGAGGTAACAGAGAAGGGGCAGCAAAAGAGTTCTTCTATCCAAAAGGCATTTGCTGGAATCAGTCCTAAACAATGCCAGCCATTTCCATTTTGAGACCTGACATTTCATGGTGCCAGTGCCACCACACAACAGAAAATGCAGGGATGGGATCCAGCTGCCTCATTCCAAGGACACGCACCGAGGCCCGCTGCATATGTGGGTATTATTCTCCAAACAGCCCCCTTCCCACACAAACTGGTAACCCAGAAAGGAAATGCTTCACAGCACTCCCAGAGCACGATGGCAGATGAGGCCAAGGGCATGTTTCACACATCTGGGTGTGTTTACATCACTGGGCTCTCTCAAGTATCATGAGCAATGCAGTAAGGAAAACACAGGAATGCATTAGGGAATCTGTCCTTCCTCACCCGTGCTTAATTAGCAGCACAGCTTTCAGGACTACAGGAAAGAGGCACCTGGTAGCCCCACAGGAAATGCTTGGAAACAGGAAATGTTTTATGTGCCATCTTGCCTCTGAGATGTGGGCTACTACCTGAGCTTGGGAAGAATTGAAGCACTTTGTGATTTTCCCACATTTAGTGTCCTGAAGCAAAATGGGAGGAACAAACAGATCATAATGTATTCATTTTGTATTTTATTTAACCCAAACCTCACCAATCTGATTACAAGGCTCGGATCTCAGACTGGACTCTGTGGTTTCAGCCCATCTGTGGTTGATAAGCCTGCAAGGCAAGAGAGAACCACTGTCCTGTGTGACTCAAAGCACACAACATGACTTTAAATTAGCTCCTGGTTGAACTGGAGCATTTCTGTTAGAAATTCTGTTAGAATGTCTTTATGAGGCTAAATTTGACCCATTTCAGCTTCCAGCCCCTGAATGCAGTTACATCTTTATGACTGTATAAGTTCATTTCCAAGCTGCCTTTTCCCGTCTTGTCATTCTCCTTGAGTCCTACGCATTAGAATTATCTTCTACTCACTTGTGTGGGTCTCCCCAAAACTTCTCCCACTTAACTAACTTTCCAAAGAGTGTGCAAAACAACAGGGCCCAGTACTGGCCAGTAGTGCTGACTCCAGAGAGAACCAAACTATCTGCACTGGCAGCAGATGTTGTTTGTCAAACCAGGGACCATTTTAGCCCTGCTAGACTGTTAAAGACTGGCACATTGGCCCATGGATTTTCACAACTGAAGTGCTGGTTATTTGCCTGTGCAGCAGGAGACTGTCAGTGCGTTACAGTGTCACTTCAGCCCATCAATAATAGATCTCTGCCTGTAACCCCTTGGCCTAACTGGATTCATTTGAAGGGACCCATTTTTCCTAAATAAATGTTCACTGGTGTTAATTAACCAGTTACTTTCATTCATGAGTCACCTCTGAGCTCTTCCATTATTTTGACTAATAACACTGTCACAAGGAGTGACACACAGCACAGCCTTTTTTCCATTCTCCTGGAACACACCTGTGCTTTGCTGCCCCTGCAGGGAACATTTCTCACCACCAATGACAGCTCAGGCTGCTGAGTAAGAGGGAGAGAAAAAAAAAATTAAAAATCAGTGTTTTCACAAAATCGCAGAATGGTTTGAGTTGGAAGGAATCATTTAGATCATCTGTTTCCAACCCCTTTGCCATGGGCAGGGGTTTTTTTTCTAGTTACCAACAGGTAGTTACTCAGTCTGCTTCATCTCCCAAGTTTACTCACAGCAACATCAAATGTGCTCGGTTCAGTTAATGCTATTTTTAGTATTAAAAAGGGAGTCATCTTCCGGACCCATGAAAATTCAGTAAGATATCACGATGAATAATTATCCTTAGTCATCTCAGCATGTTTAATTTAGCATAAGTACACCTTTGCTAAGAAACAAGATGGCTGTGTTTATGCTAAGCACTACAATTAGTTCCCTGTAGTTCACACAGGAGTATGAGGTAAAAGCTGGACTCAGTATTTCTCAGTTTCCCAGTTTGCAGTGATCACTTCAAGATTCCTTGCAGAACCGTTCAAGAATATTTACACTTGCAGTGCCCTGGTACAGAACACAGTTTCATAATAGGTTTTTTAGATGCTTGAGTATGATGGAGATGGCAGTAGGAAATCTTTCTGCTGAGATGTAGCAGCTCCAAATGTAGGTAACAAGAGCGTAATTTCTTCCATTCAGTTCTGCCTGGAACTGATACGTTAAGTAAGGCAGTGATCCTTTTACTCAATTTTTTTTATAGCTCTTAAAATAAACCATCTTTCAAAACCACTCAGTTTTGCAGAAACTTGGATACTATTGAATATATTTGGAGCTGTGTCACTGCCCCCAAGGAAGACGAACAAAGCAACCTTTCCCTACAGATAAATGCCTCTTGCTTAAGAGGAATTAAATATAGACACTTATTCCTTAGGGCACAGCTGTACTGAAATGAATTTTGTTAAGTGACTTAAAAATGATCATTTTGAAATGTCGTTCTGGCTTGTTAGGATATTTCCTCAGGAAACGGTTTCATTCTTACCTTTTGCTGATTTGTATTATGAATTGTTGCTTTTGATTTCTTAGCTGTTTGCTGTTGCAAATAGCAACAAACTTTCCTGTCTGAACTCTTTCCAGAAAAGCTGAAGCTTTCATGAGAAAGGATCTGGAAAGTCCAAACGATATTGTTTAGCAAAACAAAATATGCACTGAAAGTGTCCCAACGATCACCATAAGAAATGGCCTCAAGCTTGGCAGTCTTGGCAGAAAACTCAGGGCGTAAAGAGGACTATGAAGGCTGAGTGTGGACACATTTGTTACTAAAAATAGGCTTTTAAAAGGCATAGTTATAGCCATAGGCTTTCAGGGGCATCTTTTCAAAGGAATTGTCCAACAAGGCAGGTGCATTTTGTGTACCCTGTCTCAAGACTTGCCAAATGAATATGTAAACTGCACGTAGTTACTATGCAAATGTATTTTAATCCCCAGACATCTCAATGCAAAACTCCCATAAGACAGCATTTAGACCCTTTGGAAACCATGGGAAGCACCAAGGTCTGGGCACACACCTCTGACAACACCCTCAGACTGTGCTCTTTACTCAGCCAGCCCTTGGTCACCTGGGGGACCAGTGTCCTACCACTGCCGTGGAACAGATACACACGAATGTCACAGATCACCTTCTAGGAGCAGAACCTGCTTGTGGGTTGGGTGGCAGGGCAGATATTTCAGCAGCATGAAAATAACAGGGTCATATTTCCTCCGAGGCTCCTGGAGCAATTTACGAGCTTCCTCAAGAAGATTTATTTGTTAAGTAGCATTCTTAAAAGTTGATAAATGTTGCATAAATGTCCTGATGCTGCTGTTATTAGGCCCAAAAAGGCAGTGTGTGGAACCAGAGTCAGTCCCCTGCAAAGTGGAAATACTGAGAGTTTTTTCTCCCCGTCAGTTACCATGCACTCACATGGTGCTTCCCTGGCTGTAGGCCTGCATACCTGCAAACCCTAGCTCATGGTATTATTTATTTGAGCAAGTCCTAATCTAACAAACTCTCCTCACTGAAAACCTATTGCAACAACATTTTCAGCACTTTCAGTTCTATTTCAGTCATGACTTTTCTCCTTTTTCTCCCACACACCAAGCTAAGCATCCAGTTTCTTTTCCCCATCAATGTGTTCTCCCCAGGCAGGAGAAAGGGATGTTGCTCATCCTTAGCCATTGCAGCCCTGCTCAGAGCATGGCACCCACAGGCAGAGAGAAATGAGGGGGAAAACTTGTGTCCCTGCTCTGCAGCTGGGCTGCAGTGTGTCAGCCTGGTCACACATTTAGTAGGTTTGCAGCTGCCTGTTACTCAGCTCCACCACAGAGACTGATCAGGCTCGCTGGGGCTGTGCCAGGCTCTCCTGAAAAAGAAAAAGGGAAAAGGTATTTATTTATAACTGGCTTGTGAGATGGAAAAGTGGTTTCTATATTTAATAGAGAGTGTTGCCAGCAGATTAACCCTAGTAGTATTAGGTTTGGGGACTTGTTTGGTTCTATTTGAGCATTAGCTACTATATTTATCATATTTCCAGGTCCGATCCTTCACAGAGTGGAGTCCCATAGCACAATTGTTTACAGCTTAGAGAGAGAATAGTTTATTCTCAGCCTGTCAGAAGATTCAGACTTAGAATTGTACAGTCAAAAGGAAAGGGAGATAGTAATTTTCATGGTTTTGCTGAGTTCTTATTTTATATTTGAAAAAGGGAATTGATGTTTGAATACACTCAATGCTTTGTGCTGCAGCCATTGATACCACATGAGCTCCTGTCCTGTGATCCTGTAGTAAGATCACTTCTGCCTTTTGAAGCCAAATTCAAGGATGTGTTCCCACCTAAACAGCAAGTTTATAAACACTGCATAAGATCTTCTAAGGGGATGCTTACTTCAAAGTAAGTTTGAGCACATATTTCTCAGTAGCATGCATTTCTGCATGTATTTCTCCATGCAGTGAAGTGATGCAGTAGCTGCACTGCCCCTGTGCAGAAAACAGCTGGATGCGGGCACACAGTGCACTCACAGATGCTTCTGGAGCTGCCCTGCCAACACCTCACAGAGTCTCTGCAATCAGTGTCCTGCCACCTTAGCACAAAGGCAAAAGACACTGGGAGAGAAAGGCTGTCAAATGTGGGTGCAAACTGAAGGAAAGAAGTTTCTTACACAGATAATCTCTGAGTTCCAGCCTGGGTAAATTACATTCTTCAAATATGCATCACCATTTCTTCTTCAAAGGTATGCAGTGCATGATCTCTCTACCCTGCTGTGAAGTGCTCTGCCAGGCTGTGAAAAAAACACTGCTGTAACATTCAGTCCCAGACATGGGTACATTCCAGGAGCAGGAGACACTATTTCTGTGTGTTTCCTTCTACCCTGTCCAGCTGAGCTTGTTTTGAAACTGACTTTCTATTTGTGAGAGACTTTGGGAATACTTGGCTAAAACATACACATAGATGTCCCTTTCCAACTTAGACTGCATTTCTCTTGTGGTGCACTAAGGAAATTGAGACACAAGGAGCTCTAATTAACTCACACAAAGCTACAGACATATCTGTAGAAGACTCCAAGTAGAAAAAACCTCTGTAACCCCTACGTTGTATCACTTTTCATTATTCTCTAACCTCTTGTCCTCTAGTTCCTTCTCCCTAATAACAAGGAACACCTTTCCAGACTCAGGCTCTAATCTGGAGTGTACATATACTCCACCATGCAAAGAGATCTCATCCTGATATATCAAGCCCAGATATTCTGTCAAAGTATCTTAGAATTCTGATTACATGCAAGTGTGCGTAAATGTAACATTACAACACCAGAGACAAACATAATTCTAGGAAATCATGTGTTTTTTTTCCTTTCATTTGCAGCCTGAATAAAGGGAAAAGGCTGCATATTCTTGCTTGTGTGCCACCACTCATTTGGTGCAGGGAAATTCTCAGCTCCTGAATGCAAGAAGTGCATGGTCAGAGAGGGGCCTGCCCATGGGTGTACAACCCAGTGCTGGCCTCCAGGTCTCATACCAGCATGCTGAGAGTAGCCATCACATGCCATGGCTTTTCAAGAACCTGTACCTACAGTATTACTCAATCCCCTATGCACCCCTGGCTATAGGGAGAACCATTGCTTGCCTGTATCAGTAGTGGGAGGTTCACATTAAATGCAGAGCCCTTCTGGCTCAGAAACAATGAGCAGCCATAGCACATGATGTATGCTAAGCAGCTCTTCAATCTGTTTACCAAAAGCTTGGATATGATTCTGAAGGATACTGGCAGTGCTGGGCACTTCAGAGGCAGCACAGCCCAGCTGTTGATAAAGCAGCTTTGGAGGAGGCAAAGCAAAACTTATATTTGCATGTGCTGCTAGTTTGAGCAGCATTTCAGTCTCCTGTGTCTCAGTCTTCTCATGTATGCTACCAGGATAATTACAGTTAACAACTGAGCACAGTCTGTGGAAAAGCTTTCTTAAACATTTAGGTGATAAAAGCTGCTGACAACATTTATGGATTTTTCATTCCATTAGCAGTTAGCTTCTGCCACAAATAGGACCCAAACCAGCTTTGATATCTTAAGATGAGATCTATTTATGTATCTGTGTGCTAAGCAAAAAAACAGAGTCCTTGAAATGACAGACAAACAGGTTGATCTGTGTGGAGAGCCCAGCTGCTAAGGAGAACCAATCTGCTGAGCACCATGTGTTTAATGTTCTCCTGTGCCTCAGGAGACAGACATTGGTGAATGGACACTGCCTTGCCCTGCCTGGAAGCTCTGACCTGGCAGCAAAGTGATTTGGAGTAATGGGAACCATAAGAAGTATGTGAGCCCTGAGCTTTCCATATTTGTGGGGTGTGTGGAGCCTGTGGCAGTGCTGTCAGCAGTACATTACATCCCGTGGCCTGCCCTGTGATAATAGGACTGAATGGATGGTGGCATTGAGACCAGGGGTAAATGTTTTGCAGTGTGCACTCCAGGATGAAGGTAATAATTTAATGAGCTTTTAAAGAATTTGCACCTTTCCTGAAAACTCTGCCTGGGAATGAGCTCTAAAACAACTTCCTTCCCATCTATAACCAGTGGGCTATCGCTCTAACTGAACAAATACCACGTCACAAGTACCAGAGAGAGTCTTGTGTACAGGTGCAAAAAGGATCTTGCTGAAGCTCTCCTTACTTTTCAAATTACTATATAATCAAATATACTTCATTAACTTGAACTGGAAGAGCCCTCAAAGTCACTTGCAGTTTTTCCAAGCAAAGTGACTTAAAAAATAGGTAAATGTTCCAACCTTCCACAAACAGAGCAACTCCTAAAACATCTCTTTAACACTACAGACAGTCACTGTCTTGTCACTGTCAGAATCTAGCTACGTCTGCAGATGTACTGCAACCTCCCTTCTCCTCCCTTGTTCACTTAAAAATCCTTTGGGATTTTTTGCTTTATTTTGTTGTTCATTAATGCATTAGTTTAATTACCTATGCTGAATTGCTAACAAGCACCTAGAAAGACATGGTAAATTTGGCTTCAGATTAGCAAGAGCTTTCAGACTACAGAGAAAATGAAGTTAGGCCAGCATGCCTCCAATAATTGAGATCTTTACAGGCATAAACATCTATATACAGGTAGCTGCAGCAGAGGATGGATTAGAAGGCTTTTAGAGTTGCCTTCCCAATCCACAGTTTGTTAATTAGCTATGATAAACATCAACTACCCACTTTCTGAAAGTAATGAAGCATAAGTAACTAGAGGTACATCCTTTGGTATTTTATAAATTGCAGTTAAATGTGTCTCATTCTCAGGCACTCAATTGAGTTGCTCTGGTTTACTGAGCTACTGCAAATCAACTGAGCTACATAAATCTCTGCTTTTCATAGATAAGGGGGAAAATGTAAGCTGTGAGCACTGTTAACCCAGATGAGTAATGCCTAAAGCCCCGGACTGCATATGTCAAAATTGAAATACCCATTAAACATTAGGAAGGCTAGAGAGCCAGGGAGCAAATCAACAAATCCATCTTAAACACGTCTCTTCAGATGGGACCCAGTAAAAGTGCTTATTGTTCCCTGCTGGCTACAGAAGGAATCTGCCTTAAACACTGAATTTTAAAGTAAACAGACAACATGAGTCTTGGAAGAAATCTTCAGCACTAAACAAAACCTAGTAACACTGCCCACTTCTCTGCTTGTACAGGGATGTGCTGGTTTTGGTTAAACAAGGACAAGGAGGAAGGCTCTTTTCTCAGACTGCAGTGAACACAAGATCCAAGTGGCCTCAGGGTTCATGCCTGTGGACTGAGGTGGATTTCTTCTCAACTGGTTAACTACTCTTTTGGCAGACCTGCTTATCTCAGCCCTGCAGCTACGAAGGGAGGTTTGCATTCACAGGAATACTGTGAGAGGCTCTCAAGGAAAACCTGCCCAGCATTTTCCCACATTACACCCTTAATCCTCAAAGTTCACACTAAGTGCCTCAGCTCACATCTTTTGCACATGGCAATGGATTCTCTGCAAGGAGACATTGAAATATGAGTGTTTAGCATTCCTTTCCTGATGTTGACAATGTGATCCTTTTAGAGCAAGGAAAAAGTAAAGCCCATGATGAGATACATTGATATGGCTTGGTAGAGTTTCTCAGGGTAAAATATAGATCACTTACTCTTCCTTGTCACACAGCTGTTTTGCTTGCCAGTATCTGCCCAATATCCTGCCCTGTCCCAGGCAGCAGAAAGTTCTCTGTCTTCCTCTGTCTACTGACAATCCATCCTCTCCACAAGTAGTGCAGACACTTTGATAACACGTTCATTTTTCAATGTGTTACTTCTCCTTTACCTATGCCCAAGAAAATTAATCCTCAAGCTCAAAACTCATCAGAAGTTTAAAGCCTTTGGAAATGGAGAGCAAAGGTGGAAAGGGGAGGACTAACGTGGTTCAGTGTTGCAGAGAGCAGGCTGGGTGTCAGAGCCCTGAGCTGCGGTCACAGCCAGCATTGTCACATGGCAGGCACACACCGAGCACTGTCACCCAACGGGCACACACCACCACTGTCACCCCACGGGCACACACTGAGCGTTGTCACGCCACAGGCACACACCGAGTGTTGTCACACAGCAGGCACACACCAAGCATTGTCACCCCATGGGCACACACCAGCACTGTCACACCACGGGCACACACTGAGCATTGTCACACCACAGGCACACACCAAGCATTGTCACCCCATGGGCACACACCAGCACTGTCACACCACGGGCACACACTGAGCATTGTCACCCCACGGGCACACACAGAGCATTGTCACACCACAGGCACGTACCGAGCACTGTCACACCACGGGCACACACTGAGCATTGTCACCCCACGGGCACACACAGAGCATTGTCACACCACAGGCACGTACCAGCACTGTCACACTGCAGGCACACACCAGCACTGTCACACTGCAGGCACACACCAGCACTGTCACACTGTAGGCACACACCAAGCGTTGTCACACCACAGGCACGTACCAGCACTGTCACATGGCGGGCACACAGCACGCCCCAGGGCAGCAGCTGCTCCACAGCTGGTGCAGGGCTGGCTCTGGTCCCCACGCTCCCAAGAACAGCCACCCAGTGTGTTTTGGCACTGCCTGTGGCTGACAGTCACTCAAGTTTGGCCACAGTGCAAGTGCAAAAGGAACAGAGGTGGTTGCAAGAAGCAGCTCTTTTTTCTTTCCACCTCTAGCCTCTGTGTTTTGACAGGAAGAGTAAAATCATCACCGTAATACAAGGGACTGCTTCAGACAGAGAAACATGACCTGTCCCTAGGCAGGACAATGTTGCCAGATTAGATTGACTACAACCAGTTATAGACAGCACTGGTTCTGGCAGAGGTCCTCATAACACTTTCCCGTTAAGGACTTCCACTCTCATCTCACTCATTTCCCAACGAGTGAAAGCCTGCTATCAGCGGTACATTAATGGCTAACAGGATAAATGTCCCTCAAAGCATAAAATTCATTACATGCTTCCAGAAATGATGGGCTAACCTGCTAAACCATTTGCAGTGAGAACATCTAATAATGGAGTCATGTATCCCACAGGGGTGGAAGATGGGGCACAAGATCCTAACATTTTCCCCAACAGCTGAGAACAAGATACTTAAGACAACATTTTTAATTAGCTGGCTTATAGCTATGTCCTTAGGAGAGGGCACAAACTGAGGAACACTGAGGTATCCAGTTTAAGGTATGATCAAGTTATAAATACAATCCTAACTTGAAATTCACAAGCCAGCACTCCTGTCTCCAAATCTAGGCACTGGCAAAAACCCCACCAATTCAAGTGAGGCCAGAGGCTAACCCCAAGTTAGTCACATCTGGGGTTTTCTGCCATGATAAAGATTTGCTAAACTTGGAATTCAGTTGTGGGTCAGCTTCCTAATGTCACCCATGTTTGGGATGGCTGGAGCTGGAGTTTCCATTCTGGCCCTTGTCCATGGATCTGAAAGCCAGAATTATGATAACAACAACAAAAATATTCAGCACTTCATCCTCAAAGGGTGGGGTAGATGCTTCAGTCAGTGCCTAGCTAATCAATGGCACAATATGAACCATGCCACCAATTATTCACACAAAATCTTTGCAAACTACATATGAAAATATCCTGTGGGGTTGATGAGCATATTTAGATTTATTTATCTCTAGAGTTTCCCTATTTCTAGATTCCTCAAAGCATAGTAGCAGCAATAAATTTTTTAAAGGGTGTTGCTATGATATAGAGGCAAGCTGGATGGGAGGTGTGAATGGATACTCCTAAAGTGATCACTTTTTACTTTCTGTGTGGCTTTCTGAGCAGTTCCTGTGTGTCTTTTTACTCTCCTGCTGAGGGATTTGGCTGGAAACATCCTCATCAGCTGCACTGCCTCCTTGATTGTTGGAGGCATTTCCTTGGTGACCAGAAAGTGGCACAGAGGAGTAATTGAACATGAACTCTTTAAAGGGCTGGCACGATCCCAGTGAATGAGTGATCAGAAAAGCCACTCTACTGAGCAGCCTGAGAGGAAGAAGCATTTTGCAGAGCAACCAGACTGGGAACAGAGGCTCAGGTTTTTAAAGACGGAAACTTCTTATCCAGAGGATCAAAGTAGGTGCATAAAGAAATACAGAATGAGTGAAGCAGAATGCAAGAGATGCCTGGAGAAGATGCTTCCTTTCCTTCTTGGCTCAGGAAGGGGAATTTTGCTCAGCCCACATCACACTACTTTTATTAAGGAGCTGATCTTGCTGTGTGCTGAAAAGCTGTGGCTTTCACACTCATCAATGACTGGAAGTCATCCAGTATTTTGCACAAATATTCTGTGGCAGGGTCAGGCTCTAAAGTGTTTGATGTTCAGCCATTTCTTTGCTCTTAAACATGTCATATATCTGTTTAAAAAAGGACCAAGCTCACTCCAGGGCACAACACCCTTAGGATTTTTCTCAGTGCAGAGAGATGTGCTATGTGTTTACTCCTCAGTGCACTCCTGTGGAACACATAAACACTGTGGGCTGGAAAAACCTCGCAATGCTCCTTGTACTGTCTTCAGCTCAAGACCAACAGGCTCTTCTACTTATATCAGAGCCCAATTTAGATAACTTGAAATAATCTCCTGAATCTCAGCAAAATCTGGCTTAATCGATCTCATTTCCTTCCTTTCCATAAGCAGTTTGCATTGATTTCTTGAGCTATAGTCAATCCATAGCAATCTCATTCCTGAAACTCTGCTGGTTTTGCTTTGAAATTCTCCTCCTGGAAGGGTGCAGTGTTAAATAATCATGTTGTGGTTGTCCCCTCAGCACTTTCGCTGGGGGCAGAAGGATGTCATGACTTCATGGCAATTACTACGATAAGGGAGACTTTCCAGCACTTTTAATTATGATCCTTCTTCTAAAATGTATCTTCATAGTTCCTATATAAGTAGAAGACTTCTTCCAGGAATTTCTGGATATGATTGTTTGGCCTATGTCATGGAGGTCAGAGAATTTGGTCGTAATGGTCCCTTCTGACCCTAACATCTATTGATACATGAATAATTCATTTAGTCCTATCATCTGGTCTCCATTGTGGCATTAGCCCTTTTCATAACAAAGCAAGGAGTCCATTATGTCTTGGAGAATGGAAGGAACAGAAAACTACAGCAAGAACACCATGAACTAGTGAAGAGGCTGTCACAGGCCTGATTTCAAGTACACTTCCAAAGGCAACTGGTGATTTTTTCCAGTGCTGGATGAAGTGGATTTATTGAGCTCCAATGTCAGTTTGCAGTTAATGTACCCTCCCGAAGAGCTGAGACATTGCAGCACTGTGGGGTTGTTCTGTCTGACTGACAGGCCTGGAGGAAATCTGCTGTACCCACGGAGGCCTGCACCTCAGGAGTTTAAGTGTGTTGGTTTTGCACAGCCTGGTTTTTGGTAGCAGGGGGCCACAGAGGTGGCTCCTGTGAGAAGCTGCTGGAAGCTTCCACCATGTCCAGCAGAGCCAATCCCTGATGGCTCTGAAGATGGACATGCTGCTGGCCAGAACTGGGCCAATTCCAGAGGTTGGTAACTCTTCTGTAATGACATATTTAAGAAGAAAATAAAGTCACAAGGCTTTTGCTCCAAGTCAGAGAAGACGAAGAGGTAGAACATGTGAGGGAAACAACATGGAGACTCCAAGGTCAGTGGAGAAGGAGGAGGAGGAGGAGGTGCTACAGGTGCCGGAGCTGAGATTCCTCTGCAGGCCGTGGTGCAGGGACCATGGTGAAGCAGCTGTGCCCCTGCAGCCTATGGGGATCCACAGGGAGTGCAGAGATCCACCCTCAGCCCATGGAGATCCACAGGGATGCAGAGATCCACCCACAGCCCCTGGGGATCCATGGGGGATCAGAGAT
>VXBQ01009717.1:154198-218165 GCA_013400175.1 Phainopepla nitens
CCGTGTGAGGGGCTCATGTTGCAGCAGGTGCTGTAGATCTACTGCTCATGAGAGTGGACCCACGCTGGAGGAGTTCACAGAGAGCTGTCTCCCGTGGGAGGGACCCCAGGACTCCTCTCCTGGAGCAGTGGAAGAAAATCTTGGTGATGAGCTGACCCAAAAACATTCACCCTCTGTCTCCCTGCACTGTTGGTGGGAAGAAGGGAAGAGCAGGGGGAAGAAGGTGTTTTAAGGGCTTATTTTACTTCTCATTATCCTCCTCTGATTCTGTTAGTAATAAATTTCACTTTGCAACCTTAAGTTGAGCCCGTTTTCTTCTGCCCCTTATCTCAGTTCAGGAGCTCTTTGTTAACTTTTTTTTTCCTTTTCCTCTCCTCTGCCCAGTTATGGCAGGGGAGGGTGAGGGAGTGACTCTCGTGGGTGCCTGGCACTGTGCCAGTGTCAAACCACAACAGTAAGTCATGTCAAATACACCATAATTAACTCTCTGTGGGTACAGTCATGAGTTCTGTTGATAAATCCCAAGGAATAGGAGCTCCCAGGCACTCAGCTTCACTGGATACTGAAGCTCTGTGGGGCTCCTTCCACCTGCGTGTGTGAAGTTTATCATGAATGTATGCATATATATTGAGTGGCTCCCTCTAGCACCAATCAGCAAAATTCTCCCTAGCATTGTATCTGGAAGCCCTTTTACAGGGTAATTTAAGAAAGCAAAGTCATTTTTTGGGAGTGATTAATCCAGTCACTGCTCCACATGGAAACTATGTCTTCCCTTATATTTTCTCATTTTCTCCATTATATTTTCTCTAGATGAAAATCTAGATTTGAAGCTGGAGTCATACACAGACATTTCTAAACACAGAAAATCATGCTGACCATCCCCACACCAGGAAAACCACTTGCCTGAGGAGCTCATTTAGTCCTTGAAGCCTCCTGGAGGTCTCCAAAACATTTTCAAATGTTGTGAAATGAAAAACCGAATTAAAATCTTGGATACTTATTGTTTAGGTTGCAACACAACTCCAGCCCAGCTCTAGGAAAGTCATGCTTTGCCTACTCTGCAGAGATATTTCAGGGATGTTTCTCTGGAGGCTCAGACACTAAGAAGCATGAAATAAGACACTTGGAAGTGGCAACTGAATTCCATCTTCATCAGTAACAGGGAATTAACTGCTAATGGCTAATAGCTGACTGTAATTACATATTAAGTATAGTAATGAATGAAGATGAGAAACATGAGAGCTTCCACATGCAAAATTATCCAAATTACACAGTCCTTTCTGTTTTCCAAATAGTCAGTCAGCAACCTCAAGAAAAAGGCTTGTAATGAAAGGGATTTCTGCATTTTATTGTTTCTACAGATATCCCAGGAAAAGCATCACAGTGTCCCCAGAAGTCCAGAGCTGCATCTGAAGCCTAATTTACCTTCTTGCAGCTGAATCAGCAGTCTGGACCAATAGCTGGGACAGCAAGTCATATCAAACAGTAATAAACCTGAAGTCTGATGGTAAAGTTGATTGACAAAGAAGAAATTTCTTGTTTTATGCCAGATTATTTCTTGTTCTATTGCCAGAGTAAAAGCATCTCTCAGAAGAGGGATCTCCTTCTGCTGTCTCCAGAGAGCTTCATGTGCCACTGAGAATAACCTACCTGTTTATTTCCTGATCTATTCACTACCTCTTCTCAAAGGTTGCTCTGGCAGGATGGCACCTTTCTGTACATGTGGAAGCACAGGCTGGATATAGCCCTTTTCTGGAGAGACTCAGAGGCCTGGCACCAGCAAAGGGGACTGTGGGTACCACTAAATGTCACTGTGCAATTTGGGAACCTCTTCCCTGCAGGGACAGCAATAAGCTCTTGGCAGCTCTTCTGCCACTGGTTCCCTAATAGCAAAACACAACATTATTCAGAATATTTCCCATGCTTATTTTCCATGACACCAGTGTGGCCCAAAGCATGGTCTCATCCACACTCTCTAGGAATAGTTAGAAAATAACCCAATTTGTTAAAACATAGGCTGGATCATAGGGTGGTAAGAAAGGAACTGGATGGGTTGTTCCCAAGTTCCCAGACTCCAGGGGAGTTTGGGAACTAGTTTGGGTGGTAGCACCAAAAAAGGGAAGCTCAGGATGTGGAGAGAAAGACAAGAACAAAGCCTGTGACTGTGTCCAGTAAGTAGCTGCAACTTGATAACTCTCATTAGTGCCACTGTAGGGAGAAGAAAGCCCCGGTGCACTCACACAAGTTTCTTCTTGTTGACACGATTTTCACATACCACAAGCTCCCTGGCTCACTTCAGGGGCTGGCTCACATCATTCCTCACAGACTTGAGCCTGTATCAGACACGCTCCCTCTCTCCATCCTCCTTTCACACCCACTCCTCCCTTTGCTTTCCTGCCACCTCTCTGCCACCCGTTTTTGCAGCACCATCTGTCCAGAATGGATTTGTCTGTTTTTTCCTCAAACCAAGTTCTTCCTGAGAAGCAAGTACACAATTTGAGCAAGTCCGAAATCAAAAACCAGGCTAACGGTAAAAGAAAACACATCTTTCTGACTGCCCCTTGTTCAGAGTTCCCACCTGGCAAGCAATTTCATCTCATTGCCAGAGGATTGTTTCACCTGCTGGATATGCACTTCATGTTTCTTCTGCTGGATATGGCTTTCACTCCACAAGCCAGTTCTTCCCCAGGTGTTTTCACGTGGTGTCTTCCACGTGGTGTCTTCCATGCCAAGTGACAAACTACCACCTTTGTGTGAGATAGCAGCAGCAGTTCAGAGAGAACAAGCTTGGAAGCAGCAGGTTGGAAGGAAAAGAGCAGGAAAAACTTTGAGATTGAAGGGGACTTGTTTGAACCCCTTCCATCAAACTCCAAATGCCTTCAGTGATGAAGGAGGAAAAGAAAAACCAAAAAAGGCAAATACTTTGCATGCCAGAACCACAACCAGTGAAAGTTAGCACTGCTCCACAGCCATGTGGGTGACTTCAAACCCAGACCTCCCTCACCCCTTCCATGGGGAAAGTCCTACAAAGTGCAGATCCACAGACACACAGGACACCTCTATCCTAAATGCAGAGCAAAAGAGATCCCAACTGAAATACATCAATGTACACCTCCAGTGGTGCAGTGCAAATTTGCACCAACTTTAAACTTGCATTAAGAAGTATCTGTTATATAAAGTAAATCTCAAGAAAGGGATTTTCAGAAACCAAAATCAAGCCAAGTTACAGCCAGCTTCTCAATTCCCTCAGCACCCTTTCTTTGGCAACTTTCCAGTTAATGTCAATGAAAGTTTTGCCTAAGTAGTGACAAAGTAAAAATAGATCCAGAATTATCAGGATTTGACCCAGAGCCTTTAATACACAGAAATAGATAGACCCACACACCAACAAACACAGAGAGGGCAAACCTCAAGAGTGATAATGAGCTTTGATTTTTCATCAGCCACAAAAATATCAGTTATGCTGCCAGTACATTCCACAATAGGGCAATATTTATATTTGATCCCTGCAGTGGTTTCATGCTGCACATTACATAAGCCAGTCATTCCCCATACAGTAATAGAAACAGACAGCATTTGCCATGGTTTATATTTTGTATCAGGCATTCTTTGCCAGGTACCCATGGGAAGCAAGGTGGCAGGGAATGGCACTAAATTTCCCCTGTGCTGACTGCAGGGAGGCCGTGAACAAGCAGTGCAGGAGTCTCACTCTTTCTTTTGGAACTCTTGCAGGAGCTTCTGGCTCTTGCTCCCTTTGCATACCTAGAAGGTGTCGTGTGCTACGAGAGTGTATTTGCTGACAGAACAAATTTGGCCCCAGTGCCCAGAAAAGACTGGTCTCTGCAGTCAGCACCCCTCCTTCTACCTGTGTGAAAGGGATTCAAACAATCCTTGGGGTGAGATCACCCTTCCCACAAGTGCCATTATTTTCCTGTGATCTCTGCTAGAAGAGCACAGCCCTGTAGAGAATGAGCTCAAAGATAGGTTGACCTCTTCACTGAGCCCTAGACCGTGGGATAAATTTCTAGGCAGAGTGAAATGAAAATTCAATGTTATTAAATATTGTCATTTAATATTGATCATCAGTGTTAACAACACAAAATAGCTACTTGGTAACCTTTTGTGAGTCCATCCACCACTATATTCAGGCTATATAAACATATGACTCTAAAAAAATAATTGGATCTGGAGTGAAGATGCCACTGCAAACTTGACTTCAGCCCTGGGTATAGAACCACTATAGATGTGGGATCATCCAGCAGCATTGCTTGTTCTCTATCTTTTTTTGAATCTATTCTTCAGGGTAAGATTTGGACAGATTATTTCCTGCTGTTAGACATTCTTAGAGGGTGAAAGCTGAACTATCAAGAACTTCACAGAGTTGTAGTATTGTTCTTTGAGTCTTTTAGAAACAGGCTGGAACAAAAGAAGCTACCTAAGCCATGTCTCCCACACTAAAGTAGAATCACTCAAGCCTGGAATAAAAACTATTCTTGTTATATCTGAGCAAGCCACTCTGTGCACGAGGTACTAAAAATCCTGAACCCCAGTGGCAGCACTGAAGAGCAGGGAGCGTTTAGCCTTTGACAGGCTGGGCCCTAAGCTTGTGCTTACACAGAACAAGATCTTTCCCTGTGCCTCACCCCACGCTTGCACAGTGCTCACAGCCTTGCAGAGGGCTTGGCAGGCAGGGGACATCATGCTCCACAATTTGCTAGCCGTGCCCAATGCTGCCCAGGCAGACTGCTAACATCTGACTGCAACAACAAGGTCAGGGAAAGACTGGGGTGGGAGAGCTCAGAACATGCCCTACAATGGGCTAGGGAAGCCTGGGAGCAGCTTGAAGATTTTATTGGCAGGGATCAGAAGATAGCTATGGACTTTCAATCTGCCTTTTCTCTATAACCCATGTAAGCTCTTTCTTGGTGCCTAATTGCTTATAAACTGTGAAGGGACACAAGGCCTGGAGTTTTATCATGTCTTTTGCTTTCAGCAAACAGGCACAATTATTATTTTTGCATCCTTGCTGGAAAGAACAGAGCAGACTGTACTCCAGGACTTTGTCACCTCAGGACATATGATCACCATTTGTATGTGTCACACTCAGACTTACGCCAGCCTGTTAGCAGAGCTGGAATAGTAAAGGCAGCGAGAGACAAGTTGCATTTCCACAACCCTCCAGCTGTCAAGAGGAGCAGAGACTGACAGAAATAAGCTGCATAGAGGAGACAGGCCAAACCAGAAATAATCCATCATGTGCCACAGTTCCCAGATTCCTCAGGATCCTTTCTGAGGAATCTGATGTCAGGCATCGGGCATGTCAGCACGACCTGCACTTTGGTGATTTTCCATCTGTAGCTGCTGTTTCTGATATTATATGAAGGGTTACCACTGACACGGAACACTAAGAACAGCTGGAGGAGTAGTGGCCAACTCTCCTTTGCATACTGAAAGTCTTGCACAGCCAACACCCACAAGACACATTCTGCAAGGCTGGGAATATCTCAGAAGGGAAGGACAGCAGCTCCACTGGGGTTTCACTGCTCTTGTGTGTGTTGGCACCAGGTTGAACCTGCTGTGAATAGCAGGCTTAGCCCCCTCCTGGCTGACTTCCAGAGAGATCTGAAGTCACAGAGAAGCCCCCAGAGCCCTGCAGACCCCCACTGGTGGTTGTGTGACATAGTCAGTGTGTGAGGAGTTGTACTTCTGAGGCAGCTCTGGCTCCAGAGCCGCACAACCATCCTGAGAAAGATCAAGGTGTTAATGAGGGGAGCCAAGAAAACAGCCAGAGAGAGGCAGATTTGTAGTTCTTATTCCAAGTGGAACATCTGGGCTATTTTTGAGGGGAGAGTAGCTTGGAGTTTTCAGTGTCTGGTTTGACCAGCAAAACCGACCTCAGAGAAAACAAGAACAAAAGAGAACAAACATGTTACAAAAACTCCTCCCAGCTTTCCCTGTAACAACTTTCTAAAAAGTCATTTAAGATGAGGCACCCACTATTTTTACCTTTCTCCCTTGTAGAAGATCTCTTTGTTAAAAATTTTTGGAAGCAACAGAAGTCCAAAACCTGCACAGGTTCCTTCACCAATGGACAGCACAGACAACATTCCTTTTCTGCCCCAAACCTGGTCATCAGTCTTGTCCTGCTCATTGCCTCTAAGGTAGATGCCAAATTCCTGCAGATCTTCCATGGGACCAAACTCTGCTGCCGGCCAGTTCTGGCCAGTCATAGAAAGGGAGCAGGAATCCAGAGCATAGTCCTGCCCTGGAGACACTAGTCAGCAAAACAATCCCACAGAAACTGAAGTTTGGATCACCCTGACTGCTCACATGCACATTTCGCCATCACTCCTCCACTTGCTCTTCATCTCCATTCCTATCTATTCACAACCATTTCAACAAGTATGAGGAGAAAGGGATCTGTGAAAATAAGGCAGTTAAAAAAGAGGGAAATTGGAAAGCAGAATGCCCTCACGAAATATGAGGACTCATGACTATGCAGTTTAATCTCATTTCTCTTTGTTGTGGGGCTACAGCACCACAAGCATTAGAAAATACGGAAAGAAGCAACTCAGAAGTAAAACATTTAAAGTCATCTGGATAGACACTGAACAATGCACTGAACAAGAAATTAAAAGGTACTCAAGAAATGCCAGCCAACAGAAAGAAGAAACACAGTCACATTTCTCAGCCTCACGTCCCAGCAGCTGAACTTTCTGTCCCCTTCTGTCATTTAATCCCAGCTTTTCCCAAGTCATCAGAGTGCTTCAAAGGAAACTGTTCACCAGAGTGCCCTGCACAGCCCTCCTGTCTCAAATTTAACACCTCTTGAGCTACTGCCTTTCATACCATTAAAGGGGCCTTATGGGTATATTTTAAGCACTAAGTGATCATTTGCATCATTTACTGCAATAAGCTCACTGCTTCCTTTCTTGCCTTTATCAGGGGAAGTTTGGTTTTTATTTTAAAAGGCTTTTCTTCCCTTGCCCACTCCCTCAACGATGTTTCATGTTTTGTGTTCTTCCACAAAGTCATGCTGCCTTGTATGCCTCTCTTCTCATTCAGTTATTGCAATTGAGTCGCTACAATCTAGCCAACTAGATTGAATGGACAGATTCCTGCACAGGGCTCTCCTCAAGATGTTCTCAGCCCTCTCCCTACCCAAGTGCACTCCCTGTTCACACAAAGAGAATTAGGTCAGCTGGTTGCAAGTGTACATAACAAATGCTGCAGCAACAGATGTTACAGAACTGTGGGCTGTTCAGTGACGCAGTTTACCATGACCCAGTTTTGAGTCACCATCTATACCACTGGTGTTCCAAAATGTAGGAGCTTGACTTAAAAAATAAAAATTCACATTCATTCCACATTTCACATAGAAAGCTCTGTGGATGGCTCTATGGCTGAAGTGCTCATACAGCTGAAGAGAAAAAAAAAGGCATTTGTGTAAACTAAGATGCAGAGCTGCAGCTGCCAGCACTAACCAAGCCATGATGTTAATGTTTGCCACATGAGGGTTTGGCAGAGCTTTAGCACATGCTGCACTACAGCAAAAATCCACACTTAACTCAAGACTGGGGTAGCCAAGTATGGCGATGGGGATCATCACTGGTTTGTAGAGCTCAGTTCTACCACCATGTGCTGGTTTCGGCTGGGATAGGTTCAATTTTCCTCACAGTAGCTGGTTTGGGGCCATGTTTTCGACTTGAACTGAAAACTGTGTGGATAATACAGGGATATTTTCATCAATGCTGAGCAGTGTTTGCACACGAGTCAAGTCCTTTCCCATCTGTCGCCCTACCCCACCAGCGAGTCAGCTGGAGGTACACAGGAATGTGGGAGGGGACAGCTGGGACAGCTGACCCCAGCTGACCCAAGGGATATCCCACACCATATAGCAGCGTGCTTAACCCACAAAATCCAAGGAAGAAAAAGGAATGGGGGACACTGGGGTGATGGTTCTTGTCTTCACCGGTGCCCATCACACACAGGATGGATGGAGCCCTGCTTCCCTGGGGAGGGATGGCTGAACATCTGCCTGCCCATGGGAGGGGGTGAATCAATGCCTTGTGTTGCTTTGTTTGTGTGCACAGCTTTTGGCTTACTTACTAAATCACCTTTATCTCAGCTCATGAGTTTTCTCACTTTTACTCTTCCAATTCTCTCTCCCATCCCACTCCCCCATCCCTGCTGAATAGCAGTGCCCTGAGATACCAGAGCTGGACAGTTCAGCCCTCCATATCTCCAGCTCTTTATTATCTCATGTACTATCAGCCAGCAGGGATGGTCACAGAAACATAATCTTTTAGTAAAAATAAAGAATAAAAAGCTATCCTATCCTAGGAGTTTTTGGAAACAATCCCTTCACTTCTTAATCAGGAAACAACACCCTCTGGAGTCAACAGCACAACCTATTGCCACTAATTCCCAGCTCAGGCAAAGGAGCTGAGGTTCATATTTCTAATCAACTTCACCACCAATATTTGATTTTTTAATGACTCAGTTGGATCCAGCAGGGAATCCCAGAGGAGAACCCAAGAATGGAGATCCCATAGCTTCAGCATCCTTTTTTTTCAAGTAACTTCATCTGACTTGCTTCCATCCAAACCTTTCCCCGTTTCAACAATACTTTTGACCAGTCCAGTTCTAGCTCCAAAGCCTTTCTCCTTCCCTTATGGGGCCCTCGTGAAAGTCTTGGATTCACCAGCACTGGGAATTAGACTGTACATGGCTGTCCTAGCACAGAACAGAGAGAACATCATGTAATTTCCATTTTTCTCCCGTTTGTGCTCTTTCAAAGCCCCAAACTACTTATGGTTTCCACGCCACGTATTCTTCTGTCCGTTGCCATGGTGCAGCCACTGGTTTGTCATTAATATTGTGGGTAACTTCAGATCCTTGACCTCAGGGCTTTCAGAGCTTTTCATGGTGTATTTTCCTCTTGATTGAATTGCTCTGCATTCCCAAGCACAGCTAAAACAAAAATAAAACACTGCTGCTTTTGAATGGTGAAAATTCATTTCACAAAGGCAGGCTAGCAAAGGCTGGAAACCCATTGAAGAACAGCAGATTAAAAGGAAAACAGCCATTCTCTGCAGATGTAGCAACTGTGGCACAGATTTAAATTTACCTACAGTGTCTGAGTCAAGCGATGGTCCCCAGGGCCCATGCATGAACTCAATATCTGGCACAGTTCCCATCCTAATAATATGCCACTCCACCAGAGAGGACCTCAAATCATTCCATAAATTCTCAATCATGAAGTTTCACAACAGTTTTAAGAGTTACTTGCTCCCAGATCACAAACTGAAAGACTGAGGTGTAGAAACAGAAAGCTGAGTGAAGGCGTAGCTCCTGGCTTCCCGTGCATTTGCCCTGCCTTGTTCTGTGTTCTTGCTTTAGGGCAATTTGCCCTTTCCAGGATACCTCACTCCCACTGCAGGCCTGTGCAAATGACTCTGTGCCTGTGAATTTTGCCCACTTGGATTATTATTTACACAGAAATTACTAAGTCAAGGGCTATCTGTCATTCTCAATATTCAAGACATGAATTTACTGAGAGCAGAATTTCATCTCAAGTATTCTTTATTGCTGGAAATAATTCTCACTTCAGAAAGCAGTCCTTTTCTAAAGTTTCTGAGGAATCAGCAAGTTTACATACACTAGACTGAGTCTGTGGTGTCCCTGATTAACAGAAGTATGATGACTTTTTTTTTCCCGCTTTAAGAAAATAGCTATTACCATGAAAAATGTATTAATTGTCATATGAACAGGAAATTGCCAAAGCGAAACTATTCTTCAAGTGAAGAGATTTCAAAAACTGCATGTACTTAAAGATGCTGGTTTCACACAAGCTCTTTCTGGTAAATGGGATCCCAGAAATGTGGATTTGCATTTAAAAGGCCTAAGCCATCACATTTCTGAAGGTCCAACTTTCCTGCCCAGCCTGGCAGTAGTTTTTTCGGTGAGGGGCCCTTCAGGATATAAAACCCCAAGGGAACAGCACCATTAGCATTTTCCTTTTTTTGCTGGGGGTATTATTTGTTTAAAGGGAAAAATGCATCTATTACCTGCTTGAAGAAGATGCAAAAAACCCATCTGAATCTCCAGGCAATGCAATACTTCATGTGCCAGCCAGGCAGTTTTATGCACTTAAAAATGCCTAATAACAGGACTGGGAATGACACTAAGCACTTGGTCGTATCAGAACCCATACAAACACCTGCCAGGAAAAATACAGAGCAGAAAATGGACAGTAAGACACAAAGCCTGAGGGGTTTTCTGGAAATGCTGAGGGAGCGAAGAACAAGCGAAGGAGAGAAGGACAAATAACACAAAGTTGTATCCATACTCCTCATATTTGGGGTCTGGTTTAACTCACGTTGCCACTGAAGCAATTTTAGGACCAGTCTCACTTCAAGAGTGTCTCCCCTAGTCCCCTTCCTGGGCAGGACAGCTCTGTCCCAGACACAGAGCCGTATCACAAGTGCTCAGGGACAAAACCCTCCCCTGCCACCACCACGTCCCTCTTGCCAGAGGCTGGGAGTAAAGCCAATCCCACAGTTTCTTCCCAGCAGAATAAGGACTCCCTTTAGGATTTGCTCAGTCAAGAGGACATTCCAGCTGGCTCCAGTCCCTCAAAAGCCTGCACTCCTGTCAGGCCAGCTACAGCAGAGCCACTCTCACTCTTGCAGTGAGGGTGAGTTGGCTGTGAGATCCCTCAGACAGCCCATTTGAAAGCCTTTCATTGGGAAGGCCAGGCACATTCCACTTTAGACAAAAATGCTGCCTGACAAACAGTCTTGTTCCTCAGATCTCTGGTGGCTGGAATAAGGGAAAAAAAAAAAAAAAGAAGAAAAAGAAAAAATAGAAAAAGGAAAGAAAGAAAGAAAAACAAAAAGGCCGTGAAATCCCAGATCTCCTCAGGGAAAAGTGTCTCTGTGCATCAGTGTGTCTGTACCTGACATTTGTTCTTATGAATACAATTTTTAAAAAAAGGTTTTAATAAAAAAATCTTATGTTGAGGATTTATAGAAGCACAGTAGAAACACTGAGAAGCACCAGATACCCCTTCCTGGGTTCAATACTGTGAGATGCTGAACATTGTCGCCTCCTTGTGAATAAGGCAATTTAAACCCCTGGATAATAATTTAGTTTTCCTCATATTATCATCCCCATGCTCACAATCAAGATGCTCACTTTGGATTCAGGTACCAGCCTACTGCTTCCCATTATCAGAAATGGATTTTTTTTGTTTGTGGAGATTTTTAAATAAATTTATGAATAAAATAATGCTGTGAGTGGAACCTGTCCATATATTGCAAAAAGCCACATCAGTCCCCACAGAGTGAACCATGCAGGATTAGCCTAATATATTCTGCTGTAAATTAGATTCATAGCATCTTACTACACCTAGGAAGAGAAAAATGCAGGGTATTTGCTGAAATAGAGCTGCCTGGCCTTTCCCAGGCCCAAATCCATCCATCCATCCATCCCAGAGCAGAACCAGTCCTACCATGAAGCACATTGAAAAAGAAGAAAATAATTTCCATATTGTATGCTTTGTCACCTTCTTTGCTCAGACGGGTCAGAATTCAGTGTGGACATAGAACTGCACCTCCTTATCACAGAGGAGAGAGATTAAAGAGCCTCAAAAATAATTTTTCAGTTGAACGCATTTCAGTAGAGAAGATTTCTCCCACATGGAGAACAGAAGGCTTGAATGGAAATAGCTTAACTCATTTTATAAATTGGCATGAATCAAGGTAAGCAGCAGGCATTAAACAGGCTCCAGTCGTGCTCTTTGCATGCTTCACTTACTCTATGATGATATAATTTCATCATTGTTGATTAACTAATTTTGTTAGCATCTAGAGTAGTCATCTATCAGGGCCTTGAGGTCTCCAATTATCTCTTTGCCAAAGTTATGACCTACTTATACATCATCCAATTACCTAGCAGTGACAACAAAAATCACACCTTGTAGTTAAACTGCATAGGTGAAAGTCAGGATATGAAAATTTTGCCCCAGCTCTGTTATTCACTTGCTGTTTGTGACCAGCTCAGGCCACAGTTCCCTCATATTCACTAATCTGAGAATTCCTGTCTCAGACAATCAAGATCTCTATCTGACATCAAGAGAAAATATAGATACTCAACAAATTGATCTCTCAGTGTCTCCAGGTGAGCTCCCAAATGCAGAAGAGAGCCCTACAATTCAACTCTGTAATGATTATCTAGCCATTTAAACAGATATAACAAGCCTCATGCACCAGCTGATTCCTGCCTGATGTTCCCCCCAAAGGATGCCTGGAACAGCTGCAGTGCAGATCTCTCTCTCCTGATGCAGCACCCCATGCATTAAATGCACTGTAGCAGCCACCCAGCTTTTTTTCTTACATGGAGACAAAACAAGGCATCATATCTTTGCTTGGGATTGGGCCACTTAACAGCCCTGAGGCCAGAGGAGCTGCAAAAACAAACATCCCCAGGTGCATGTGTAGGGTGAGGAAACCCACAGTGTGCTGCCCTGTGGAATGGGGGAAAAGATCTCTGCAGAACAGGGACAGTGTGTGTGTGTCTACCTCACACAGGCTGTGACAGATCTGAGGAGTGCAAACACATTTTAGTTCCTTTATGGAAAAAGTGCTGCACAACCCTCCATTTTTGTGCTGTTCTCTCATGTAGCCCAGCAAGTTTTTCACCACTTGTTTTCAGTCCTGTAGGCTGGTTAAAAGGAAACACTGTTCCACTAAAGACGGAATGTGCTCTGGGCAGCTGAGCTAAAAGCAGAACTTCGTGCTGAAGCTGGAACAAGGTGAATCCTTTACACCATGGCACCTACTCATGGTATAATGTGCAAGCATGAAAAATGAAACCAGCTGAGTTCTGTACAAAGCTTTTGAGTATGTCTGTGTCTGATGTGCTCTGTGAATCTTTTGTCACAGCTCAAAGTGCTGTCCCCAGAGAAGGGCAATTTTTTCCTTTCCCTCAACTGTGCTTTATGGTTTTATTCTAATTTTACAATCAGTCTGTGACAGCTGGTCACACAGTGTGTCTGGGTTGAATAAAGCCCAGGGACCCTTTGCCAAACTTCTACGCAATGTGCTGAGCTTAATGAAATGTGTCAGCTCCTCTGTGAATCGTGCATTCATGGAACTGAATGAAGCTGAGTTTTCAAGGAAAACTTAAGGGATACATAACTGCACACAACAAATTCGGGGGGGGGGGGGAGAGAGGAGAGAAATCCCATCGAAACACTTAGCAGCTCTGCTAATAGCCAAATAGATCCTGATAGCTGGAATTTAATCAATCTGTTTGAGTAAAGATTTAAAAGTACCAGCCACTGCTGAGGCCTCAGGGGAGACCAAGTGTGGTTCAGTGGCTGAGTTAAAATGCCGTGTCCCAGTGGTCGAGGTCATAGTGCAGCTCTGCCACACACATCCATCACAATCCCAAAAAAGTCACATAATTTTGGGGCCTTTCTCTCCCATTTATATAACAGGAACAAAAGTGCTTCATTCTGGCTCAGGTTGCTTCTCTGATCTATTGAGGTTTTCAGCCCGGCAGGACACTGACCACTCCTGACACACAACAGCGTCTAGTCAACACTTGAAGCTATTTTCATTTTTGGGAGAAGACAGGCATCTGAGAGATGCAAGGTACACAAAGCAAAGTGCATAATGCAAACTGGATTGTACTCTGGTGAACACAAAAATTGCTAATTTTGACAGAAAAAGAGTACTTCAAAAGGTTTAAGATTTTCCTGCATCATGTCAATATGTGAAAGTCATGGTGCCATTGCATTTCTCATCCTTGTAGTTTCTTGCTAGAAATCAGTCTATCAGTAAAAAAAATAATGTCTTGATTCTCTGTTGGAAGGAAAGGGAAACAGGAACAGCATTCCTGAAAATCATGCATTGTCTGGGAATTTCTCTGTCCTAAGAGATTTACAGGGGAAACAGGTAAATTGTCACTGTTACCTGCTGTAAAAGAGTTGCTTGGTTTTCCTTTTCCTCAATGTTTTCAGTTAATTGTCAGCTAAAGTTCCCCAAAACCAGACTAGTTGTGTCATATGGAACATTCTGCTACAAAGTGGGGAGATCTGTAGGAAAGCACCTGATGTCCATGGCTGGGCCCTGCTGCATTTTGCTGTCAAAGTCAATTTGATGTTTCTGGATCAGACAAGAAGTCACATGACCTTGACACATCAAGGAAAACAGCAAACACACTTGCACAAACATTGTAAAACAGGAGGACGGATGTCAAAACGTGGATGTCATTTGGGGTAGAGTTGAAACTCAAAGACAGGACTCCTGGATGTGTTAACACTGCTTTCAAAGTTTTTCACCTCTCACCAGCAGCTTTTACCTTTGAAGTGCTGTACTAAAGAATTTAGGTTTAAAATACCCTTTTAGATATTCTGTTTTATGTGAAGGGAAACAGAAGATTAAATGACTCCTGCAAACTTTACACTTGTGTTGGAATCTGATATAAAGCCCATCTATCTTTGCTCCTCAACTTGGCTTTAGCCCAAGGCCATATTTTTTCACCTCTTAAAACAAGTCCTGCAGACATGTGCTCAAGAAGAGAAACTTCCTCTGCAACCAAGAGCCCTCGGGCTGTAATCATAGCTCTGAACTCTGCCAACTTGCCACATGGACTAACAATGACAAAAAAAAAAATCCACAGCCTTTTGAGAATTCACTCTCGAAAGTGGCCCAGTTCCCACCACACTGCCACCTTCTTTTTTCACCTGAACCAACTGCACCATCCCCCTTGTCCCTGAACTCTCCTTCTCCTTCCACATCTGTTGCCTGCAAATCTTCCTGTCACCACCTCCTTTTTTAAATGCCAAGATCTGGATTGCATCCCCATTCCTTCAGGCCTTGATCACTTCTGGCCATGGGGAACAGCAAACTGCACTTCTTCCATGGAGCCTCCCCAGCTGCCCACAGCAGTGGCCGGACCAGGTGCAGTGTGTAATTCTCCACCTCCTTGCCCTACAGGGAAGGGTGAGACCGGGGCCAGTCCCACCCCGATCAGAGCCTTGGAGATTCAACTGCTTCAGGAACATGAGATCCCACATATCCAGCATGGAATCTAGTATAGTGCTGCTGAGATCCAGGCTAGCACCTGCAGCCCTCTGATTTCACCAGTGAGCCTTTTTGGTACAAGACAAGTCCTGCCTGCAGTACTGCCTATATCCCATCGGTTCTGGGATCCAGTTCAAAATAATCCTTTTGGGTTTTCTGCTTCTCTCTCTGTCATTGCTCCCTTTATTGCCTAATGTTCTTCATCACAACACAAATGCACTGCTGGTGCAAGAGCTTTCTATTGGACAGGAAGCCACAGGGTCTTCCTCTTCTGCTCTGGGGATGAGTTTGTGAATACTTAAATATATTCCAAGTATTTTTAACCAAAGCTTTATGTAATTACTAGCATCTATTCTCACTATCCTGCACATCATTCTGGAGATGGTTTGGGAGTGAGACTGATTCTAGGCCATGGCAGTGTGCTCTGTGTTGAGCCTAATGAAAGCAGGGTTTACCCAAGGGGAAGGATTAATTTAAGTGTCCTGTATCTCAGCTATAGCAATACTTTTAATCTGTATGTTTGTAGACAAGCCAACCTGTTCAATTCTAATGACCTGTGCAAGAAATACATTTTTCAAACAAATTCTCAGTAGGATACTTTTCTTTATCATCTCTGGAAAGAAGGATTTGAGGTGATCTAGCTATGAATCTTATAACTTGCTCTGAAAGTGCTCTTAATGATGGCTAGGTTCTGAGTTTGTAGAAGTGTTTTTAATTACTAAGAGAAGAAAAAAGAGAAGTCAAAGCTTAGCCAGCTGCCAGAGCTTCCAGAGGATTGACTACATTCAGAAATCTTGTAATCTTTTTATGTTCATTATGAGGATACTACAAAAAAAAGGGCAATCAGATTTTGGCCAACAAATTAAATGCTTATTCAAAGATTAATTCACATCATCTGTACTCCATTAGATGTTGTCCTCTGCCAGGGAATATAATGCAATATTTTCAGGGGGAATAGTTGCTGCTGTTGCCAAGAGTTTACAGTTTACTGGCTCTTGCAGCACTGACATGGGAGTCACTGGGCTATGGGCACAGCTAGAACAGATAGTGGAGCAATATTCAGTATAAAACATATGGAGCAAATCTGCTTCATTCTGGTGTTAAAAGGTACTGATTATGACCCTGAGAAGCAGCCAAGTGACAAGGGGGAAGCAAACCCTTAAACCAATAGAAGTTTATCTTTCATTGTATCATGAATGAACAATTTTGTCGCAGCTGGGTTTGGGCTCCCCCTCCCCCAGTTATAAATACATCAAGATTTCATTTGAAAATCATGATATATGGCTGAGAGGAGTGGGACTTAATTTCAGTGCATCTATCCTGGAACCTCTGAAGAGGGCAAACCTTCCAAAATTGAATGCATAGTACCGTTAAAGGCAGATTCCCTGAATAATAATTTAAAAACCAGCTTTCCTAATCAATTTGTGATTCCTTTCAGAACACAGAGTGCCACAATGCAGTTCTCCTATCCTGACTGTTTATACATTTGCTAAACACAAAGATTTTACCTTTTGTTTCCCAACAACAAAGGCCAGCTCTGCAGTGCTTACTGTTGGCTAGATGTTAGATGGGCCCATGTACAACGGTGAAACTCATGAGAGCCACTGTGCAGTGCAGAATTGCCTATGTTAGCCCATAGGAAATCATAAATACCTAATTTTTTGTCCCTTAGGAAGTTGTTACTACTGGATTTAAATAGCTACAAAGACAATTACACAAGGCAAAGGTGTTTGCACATCTTACAGGATTTGGTTTCTGATCCTTTTTCTGGGCAAACCTTCTAGAGCTGCAATAGCAAAAATTTTCCTGAAATAGTCCTTAAATATCAAAAAAACAGTTTGGTTGGGTTTTGGGGGGTTTTCTTGGGTTTGTTTCTGTTTTTTTGTTTGGTTTTTTTTTTTTTTTTTGGTGGGGTTTTTAAAATTTGATTTGGTTTGGTGGGGTTTATTTTTTTTTGTTTGTTTGGTTGTTGTGGGTTTTTGGTGGGGTTTGTTTGTTTGTTTGGGTTTTTTTTTTTGCATCCAGGGTTCCTAATATAGTGAAAATCTCAGAGAGGTAAGACTTCTGAGTAAAAACTGTCATCTAAATGACAAAGATGGCACTCCAAAACAAACTCAGAGAGTACATCCAGGAGAATGGGCAGATAATTCCAGCCACTGATCTGATCTTGAGAATTCATCTGCTATTATGGAGGCTGACTCGTACTACACCTCTGATTTAGGTAGGCAGTTTTTGTTTATGGAACACTTGGTTCTTTCCAGATGTTTTATTGCATCTGTGTAGTTGAAAGAGATGAATTGACAGCTATTACAGAATTTGCCTGAAGTAGTTTTTTGTTTGTATTCTGCAGTATTTACAATAAACAAATCACCATGAAATCTAGAGGCCACAGTTCCACATAATATACCCCCTCATTTGATTTGTCTGAGGTTCAAATCAGAAACAAATTATGTAGGTCTATTGACTTCCCTGGGTACTGGAAAGGACCCTGCTTCCATTTGGCTCCCTGTGTAAAGCAGATGCAAAAACGTGGCCATTTCAAATGGCTTAAGAGCAGAACTAAGTAAAAAAAAGTTGTTTTTTCCTGTAAAAGCCATACAACACCTGGGGTACCTAGCCCAGCTTTTAGATACAAAAGTAAATTTAATTCCCCAAACAGTTTTGTGTAAACTGTTACTTTCTGCCTGATCCATGAAGATTTAATCTCTGCTCCTCACTGTAATTCACAGTGCCTGTTACTCCCATTGGCCTCTCAGAAGTAACATAAATGCAACTGCTCTGTTTAATGAGCTGTTATTATTCTTATTATGATGCCCAATAAAAATTAGGATTTATTTTCCTGAACTCTTTCCTTCAGGAAATGTCAGCCAAACATAACCCTGCAAAAGCAAACACCATGTTTGCCTTGGCTTCTTGGACATGCCATGTTCCCAGAACGAGGGCAGAACAAAATATTGGGGCCTAGGCACATTGCCTGGCTTGCAAATTGGGCACTGACTAAAGCTGGTTTGCAGATACTGGAAGCCAAACCTGTATTCTGGGGTTTGCCAAGTCTGGTGCTTTTCCTCCACTTTCCCAAGCCCATGGTAGCCACACCAATATATGTATTTGAGAAAAGTTTGAGTGCATTTAAGATGTTATGCAAATATCCTCTGTTATGTCCTGCTGCCATACCTTTATTGAATGACATCCTGCAAAGGTTTTACAGACATCAACATTTTTGGATTAATTACCAAGCAAGACCCAACCATTTTCCCGAGTTACTGTATGTTAATATAATCAATTAGCAGAGTCTGGTTGTCAAGCAGTACCAAAAATAGGGTATCACGCCAGGTTTCTGAAAAGCTATTTGGACACCCTGCTCTCTGGTTTTGGCCCATGTACTGCTAGAAAGAGGACACCCTTATTTTATTCAAATTTCAGTGATGGAATAGGTTCATATCATAAATTACTCCAACTTAAATTGTGATTTTATTTTCTGCATTAAAAAATTCCGGAACATAATTCATCCTCTTGTCACTGTATTTTGACATGAATACAACTCCTCCAGAATCAGTGGAGCCAGACCAAACTGGGGTGCTAAAACAGGCTTTTAGGAAACTCTTTTTTTCTAAATCCATCTCTAACCAGTTTCTACTTTCTCTAAGAGAACAAGACTGAACTACAAAATTTTTCCATTCCATGATGTTTATTATCAAAAATCTCACAGTCCAAGCCTGGATTCCTTGAGATTGAACTAAACCCACACACAAACCTAAGCTAACCACAAACTGGGCATGAAGGTTAGCCAAGTCTTCCTATCCCAAGATCTTCAGCTGTGAATGCAGCCTGAAAATGAGGATGAGTTCAAGAATTGTGTCCCCAACCAGCTTTTTCAAGGGACAAAACAACTTTTAAATTTGATCCTCAGATAAATAAATTTGTCTCAGTTTTCAGTCATATCTGTCAAAACTACCAGTTCCTACAAATGCAGGAGCTGTCAAAATAGCAGTACATTTGCTACTTTCAGGATATACAAGCATAACCTGCTAATCCCTCTGTTTATCTTTATCTTGATTGGGATAGAAAAGTAGAAATGGATGTGATAGCAAAATGGATATAATTTCACACCCTTTTCGAAGGGACTCTCTTAGTCTTTCCCCCATTAGTCTCTGCTCTATGACCCATCAGCTCCTCCAAGGTGGTGTCTGCAGAATCTTTCAGTAATTCGCATTGCCTTTACAGATGCTGAGATTTACAGTTCCTGAGAGCCACATGAATTTTTGCACTTCAAAAAAATCAAAATCAGGTCAAGGTGTCAAGCTCTTACTTGGTGCTTTCTGAGTCTATGTTCTGACATCTCTGCACATCCCAGTGTTAGACCAGAGAACTTTCAGCAGAATTACTCCTTCCTAACAGGAGAAATCTCCAATGTTGTGATATCAGACTGAATTTACCATATGCCACATTTAAATGAAGAAGTTTTTGTTGGCACAGCATTGAGCTGAAGCATGCTAGGCCTTTGGAAGAAAAAAAGAGAGAGAGAGAGGCGGGGAAAAACAACCTTATCCCTCTAACAAGTTACCTTACAAGTAACCAGCTTCCAGGATCCTCACAGACTTGGGACCTCTTCTAGGGGAGAGAAGGGGATGCTGAGACCTGCACATGAAATGCAGTCCATCACATGGCAATGCTGTTTATCATTCATAGTCTACTCTTTTATGTTTAGTAAAACCCACAGACACTAAAGTTGCATTTTATCAGCATGTTTCTGTTCCTGCATGTGACCATCGTCAAAGAGCTCTGCCAGCAACTAAAGCAATGAACAAGAAAAAACTACTAATAATCCCAGGCCTCTGTAGTTTTCTCTTAAGCAGCTTTGACAGGACCTGTTGAACAGACAAGAGGGTCCTGAAACTTTTAAGATGAAAGCAGAAATACAAGCAAAACTGTCAAACTTCATTTGAGTTAACACCTCTAATAAATATTGTGACCAAAAATACTTTTCCAGAAATGCAGCATGAGACTAAATACATAACTGAAAGACATTGCTCCTGGACTGTAATCCAGCTCTGCTACTGAGTTTTTCAGTGATTTCATTTGGGATATTTAACCCCTGGTTACACTACTGGCAAATGAACACAAGGATATTGAACTTCCTGGGTGAGGCTAAGGTAAGAGTATGTGTTCTGACATCTGTTCCCAAGGCATGTACTATACTTGTGTAAAATAATCAATATGTTACCCACATGGTAATTCCTATCTCCGTTTTGCTAGTGCCAGCAATTCTGCTACATATTTTAATTGAGAAACTTCATACTCCTTTTCCCATGGGTCCCCAAACTATACTACACCTCATGGGAAGCTGCTTGTAATAAATGTCTGTAAATCCAGCTCATTCTTGATTTAAATCCTTACATCACTGCAATTCTGCCACCCTAGAACATGACAATGATGAGGCAAGCTCATGGGCTGACACCTCCTCGTGTTGTGCCAAAGCCAGCTGTGACTGCACTGCAGTGAAATCACGAACAGGAGGAGTCTGAACCAGCACTGCTCCACACATGTGTGAGCCACTGTGTTTCTGTACAAAACCACAGGGAGAAAGCAGCCTCAGTCAGAGTGAGCTGAGAGCAAGTTTGAGACAAACCAGAGGAAGAAGTTTTCCGCACAACACAGGCTGTGGAGCTTGTGACCACATGGGCACAAAATGGGATTAAACACTTTCACAGGGTCACAGGCTATTAAAATCTCCAGCTCAGAAATGAGCTAACCTGCCAGTCAGTGTTCTGTCGGGAGATTGACCGCTGAACACATGCCCTGCTCCCTGACCCCTTCCTTCCAGGCCTCGTTACCAATCCCTTTCAGAGACAACGTCAGTTTAACAAACCTGTGCTCTCACCTGGCAGCATACCCTTACAATTTTAGGTAAGCAAGTAAGAATTGCTTTTGGTAGAAGATTATTCCTTCTGGCACAATATCACGGTATACTGCTTCTAGCACTGCGGCTGCTTTCAGGGATCTCAGCACCCCTGCACGCAGTTTATGTTCCCGTGTTTCTTGTCCCCACTTACTTGCTGATACATTCTATTTAGCATGACATTATAGGGAGCAGGACATTTGTTCAGTCCTGTTGATAGAATGCTCAAGATGACTCTGTGTAAATATTGGACACTAAGGTGAGCTGTCAGAGAGCCCTTGTGGAGCAAACACATGCAGGCCCAACCTCCAGCCCCCTCGATCCATCACCCCAGGTTAGCTGATACGATAAACAACGTAAATAGAAACGACTTGTTCTGAGCTGTTAAACCAATAAACATCCAAAACTTTGGAGAAAAAACACTGCTTTTCCTCATTTATCAAACAAGACTCTGTATCTATTTTTTTTCTCCCTCTTCTTAAACAAGTTCAGTTTGTAAAGGTTGAAGGAAAACAAGACGTCCTTTCAAATCCCTCCTTTGGATCAAACCTCATTGGGTTTTGATGTCAATGGTGCATAGAAGGCTGACCACTGCCAGCACAAGTATTTGGCAGCGGGGCTGTTACATAATACAATCCTGTCTTTCACAGGAGAGAGATCTCTGTGCTACTCCATGTGCTAAAATTTAACCCACTGCTTTGCTCCATCCAGCCAAAACAACCTTGTACATTTTTCCATAGCACTAAACGATGGCTATTAAAAAAAAAAAAAAAGGAAAGCTTCTGCTTGAAAAATAAAATACTCAGGAATACTGAAACCACATATAGGTATTTATTAAAGGAAGTACACATTTCCCTTTCCCCACCTCTGACCGAAATCTGCTCTGAGAAGGGAGATGTTTATCCCAAAAAGCAAGAAGGGTATTTAAAATACTTGTACACCTACTGCAAGAAATATACTAACAAAAATAAAAGAAGCATGTTACTCTGAAACTGTGTCACTACCTCATGTAAATGTTTGGATTCAGAACTCTGGAAACATAAAATGTTTTCCAAGGCTGTTTACAGTAAGTTTGAGTTTTCAGCTCCCATGAGTAGGAAGAAAATCTCCAACTTCTTTTCCAGAATCGTTTTTAGCTGTTCCTGTGTACCCTGCGATGCTAACAAAAAACAGTATCAGCTTTGAGTGGTGTAAATCAGGGGCACTTTTAGTCCCATTCGTAGTTTCTGCCAACAAACTGACATGGCAATTCACAGTGCCAGATGCTGACAGGTGATATTCCCACTGAACCTAAGTTTTAAAAAACAAATTATCTTTTCTGAGCCCTAGTATAAAACAGCCCATATAATATCACCCAGCCATCCCTGGACCAACACCAATATCTTGTGCTCAGCTCATGAATACCCTCCAGCAACAGTGATATTAGCAAATCTGGGAAAGAGAAATCCCAGCTATGGGACTTACTGGAACTGGAAGAAAGGCCTTCAGGATTTGCTGCATAGAGAATGACACGGAAAGAGCCCAGGAGACCCTGACTTTCACAGTCAATTTACAGTCACCAATAAAAATTACCCAATGGGACTCTCTCAGGGAGCTGGAGACATACTTTGGGGATACAAATACATACTCAAGCACAGAGTTAAGGGAAACTGTGGAGCAGAGCAGAGGGAAGAGACATGTACTCCACCCCACACTGAAAACATGAAGTGTGATGTGACCAGCCATCTTTTTACTCCATGGGTAGTGCCAGGCAGACAAAATCCTTCTCTTGGAAGCCCTGGTGCCAGCTGCTGCTGGAAGAACAGTTTAGAGACACAGGCATTCCTTTATGGAGTGTGGACACAGGTAGCCACAGACATCCAGTGCACAGCACATACTGTCTAATGTCTGTAATTGATGGCATCCCCTGTCCCAGGCTCCTACAACAGCAACGAGTGATCCTGAAGAAGGGAAGATGTCCACTGAGGCATTTAAGGAAACTTCTATCCATAAGCCCCTCTGACAGGAAAGTCAATATAGGATTTATTATAGTGATTGCTGTAGACTGAATTATGTACTGAAGAAGGCTTTCCAGCCACTGAGAGCAGAAGCCTCAGAGAAACCAGGGAGACCTGAGTCCCAGGAACTGTGCTCATCTCTGGGAACATGCCAGTCCCAATGCCCCAGCTCAGAAACTGGACAAGCAAAGCACCATCTCCCAATGGAGAATGGCCAGTTGTGTCACTGGAGCATTCCCATTCAGAGATTGTGCTACCACGGTGTCCAGCAAAATCCTCCTTAGCACAACCTGGAGATCATCTCTTGGTACTACTCCAAACCCCAGTTGAGCCCAGTGTGTTTTTATTTGAGCTGTATGTTTCATGAGTGGCCATTTTATTGTACACAGGGAGGAACACAACAGGGGAGAAAGTAGGTGGGAAGTGTTATTTATTTAGCTTTAGGGAAATTTAGTTTACTTAGGAATTTATCTTTTGTTTCCCTGAATCAGGAATCAATTAGCCCACATTACTGTCTTTGTTTAGATGTTGTGTGTTATGCTGGTTGGGAAGCGGCCTAGAGCAATAAACAAACACTTGTAATGGTGCCTTGGAGCGTGATGGAAAACTCGGAGATACAAACCAGCCAAACAGAGAGACAGATCAGCCCCAGGCTGGTGAACAACGGGTATCACACACGTCCAAACCCCTCAGTACTCCCCTTTCACACACCATGGTCCCTCCACCGAGGTCCCAAGTGACAGATCCTACTCAGAGCACGTTCCCGAGGCCTTGTGCGGCAAAGGCTGCCAGGGCAGGATTTGGGGAGAGGGCTGAGTCCCTCTCAGCTCCGGGAAATGAGCAGCCCCCGTGAGCCCCAACCCTGGCCCTTCCTCCAGCCTGCCCAATCCCATGGAGGGATGATACAGCAAAAACCTGGCTCCCACCAAGTGTTGTTACAGCCAGAGAGCTCAGAGGTTTCTCTTGGCTCACAGGCTGACTTGTGTAACCAGGGTGAGGTGGTGTGGGGAGCACGAAGGACGAGAGGCCGGATCTGCAGTGCTATGGGGAATGGAGGGGAGCTTAGCTGCACTTTACTGGGTGTGAGAAACATAATTAAGTTTGGAGTCACTACGGCTGTGCAGGGACAAGAGCTGGGTTATGCAGAAACAGTGACTATACTGAGAGAGCTGTGGAACACCTCTGTGGGCAAGGGCATAAGGAAACCTTGAACCAGCAGCCCCTGTGCAGGTTCCATTCTTCCTCCTATTCCACTCAAAAGCAGCACATTTCTTCCCCATCTTCAGCATTTTCTTTTAGTTTAAAGTTCAACTCATTGCACAGATCCCGGCTGGGGCATTATAAACATTTCAATAACCACAATTTCAATGCCATCTGTATGTGATTCCCTGATATTCACAGGCAAGAATCAAATTGCTTTGATTTTTTAGCAAGTAGGCATCTAAGTAGATTGATAGAGAAAAGCAGTACTTACTCAGAAAAAGGACACTGCTCTCTTATGACATGACCATTCTAGAAACCACATTGACTGCCAGAATTTGCCACATTACTACTGAAATCAGAATATTTATTTTCTTTTGATTATTACCAGTTTGCTTTATACTCTCTCTTTGCAAATGACAGGTACCGAATAGTAGTTTTATGAGAGTCCCTCAGTGCAAATAATGCAGCAGAAACATAATTGCTTGTCATTCATGCTCAGATATTATTGAACTTCCATCATCAAACACAGTAAGTCTTTATAACTACACATCTAAATGGGGAACTATTTCAACTGCTCACAATATTTCATCATGCAAACACTATAGGCTACATGCATCACTCAAGGTTAAAGCATGCTGAAGAGTATTCAAAAGCTTTGGTGCCTAAATCACTCAATATCACTTGATGAAGTATTTTAAATCTCACTGTAGTCTAACCTCTCTCAAACCCCTCTTTTTCCCTCCTAATATCACATTGCACACTACTTCAGCTTAAAGACATGTTAGGCCTGAATCTTAAGTCATATCAAGAACAACTCTTATCAACTTACAAACATCTATGACCACACAAGAGGGTTTTTTGCACGGAGAATATTGTTTGTTGGCTGAACTTACCAACTTCTGGAAACTTCAGGCCACCAACAGAGTCCTCACTTACCCATAAAATAGGAAATATGGCTTTGGACTACATTTAAAAACCACATGACACCTTTGATACTCACATCCCAAACTGGCTTCCTTGCCCTTGCCTGCAACCACATGAGAGGTTAAACTCAAGACATTAATTGAAAGCCTCTGTCTTCCCTATGATTTGGGAAGAGTTGAACAGTGCAACCCACAGGCATGTTAGCTGAGCATGAAGGTACCATGTAAGCAATCATGTTCTTACTACTACTTGGTACTTATTTGTTTTCCAGATAAACAAGCAGATAGAAATGACCAGACAAGATAATTTTTAAACTACTGTTCCATTAAATTATCCAAATACTGTAGAAGTGCTTTAATTAACCACTGATTCATTCTTTTCATCTTTGAATTTGGACTCCTTTTCCAGACATGTCCCCTTACAATTATTAGATACGCCATTCTTCTTTGCAGATAGGATGCTAACCTGTTCAATTTATCAAATAAAGATAAATTCATATCCCAGAAAGTCTACCAAGATTCAGCCTTTGGCTCTAGCAGCTTCCTCAGAAGTTAGAAACCAGGCCTTCAGCTGGTCCACACGTACCATAATTTATGAGCCACATGTATCTCAGGGCAAGGAAAGCCCTGAAAAATCATCCTCTTCCTATTTTTTTCTCTAATGAAACTGTTTGATTTAGTCCTAGTTTTGTGTGGAGAAAAAGAAAATCACATCTAAATAAAGATTAGCAATTAGGGCTTCAGGCTGGAAGCAGTTTTGACTCCCAGATGAGCAGACATTTCTGCAGAAATCTTCAGTGAAAAGACTGTTAAAACATTCAGTTCGACCAATATATGGAGGATCAAAGCAAGATCGTTGGAGCTTAAGTGATTTGTCACTAGAACTCAAGCTGGAAGTTCAGTTTCTTTGAGCTTAACAGCCTCTAGAGACTGAGCAAAGATCCCTGAACTGCACACTCAGCACATGGAAACACTCCCCAATGCCCTGCACTGGGGACTGACAGGGTGCCAGGACTCAGCCCCTCTTGCCCACACAGAGAATCCCCTGCTCCACCCTGAGAGACAAAAAGATGTCTCAATAATTCATGAGTGCTAAAAATAAACTCAAAATTAAATAAACAGTTTATCAGGTTGGGACATTTAGTGCTACAACAGACATTTTCTTTTTCTTTTTTTTTTTTTAAAAGCTTCGTTTGGCAGAGCAGCTCATTTCCCAACACGGCCCAGGCACCCTGGGTTACTTCAGAGACGATGTAAACAAGCCAAGTTTTTCAGATTTGCAAATTAGCTACTGCACACGTACATGTAGCATTTGCAGAACAATTTCCCAACACGTACATTTGTACCAAGAGCCTTAATGTCCCTGTGGTGCAGAGTGATTTATATCTGAGGCGTGTGTGCCTGATTCATGTTGCCCGCCCAAAGAGGCTGTGGTGTACACCATATATCAATTCTCGGTCTTGTTTTCTTTTCATTTTCTCTATTACAAAATTAGAGAAAATGAATCAGGGAATAAAGAAATGCAATTTGCCAGTCTCATGGATTTTTCACAGTGACTTGAGTAAATCAAATCACTGTTATAAAAGGGCCAAGATCAAGAATAACTATTGCATTAGAGAACATGGCTCTGAATCTGAAGCAACTAACAGAATAGCCTTGGGTCTTGACTCTTTCCTTTGAATACAAGCTATACAGGAGCAGCTTCAAGAAATTAGCTCAAGCAGGAAATTGTCTTCCCGAAAATATATTAAGGACCAGCTTTTTAAAATAACAGCTGGATATTTACAGCTTTATAAAAACACCACAGTGAGCCACACTGTCTCTGGCCCTTGCATGGGACAAGCTCAGCTGGAAAAGGAAGACACAAGGAAGTGGCAGCACTGTGCATCTGAACACTGTTCAAAATCTAAAGATGATCACAATTCTTCTACTGAGGATTGTTAAAGCTAGGGCTCTGCCTACATGGGATGTTCAAAATCAATCCATGTGCACGTACAACAAGCATTGCAGGTTCTCATGGAGGGGATGCCAGATTTAAACACTCCTGAGTTTTGGGGAAGTTTGGATGAAAAACCACATGGCTCAGGTCCACTTCTCACTGCAGCCAAGTGCCCAGTCCTGATCTCATTGAAAACAATGGCAAAACTCCTGGAGAACAATCCAGGTCTTAACTAGCCAACCGTCTATCATTTTTCTCACTACGTAAGCTCTTATTTTTACTATTATACCTGACTAGACTCTCCAAGCTGTGGGTTTTCTCCCACCCTGATCTCATTTGAATGATGTCAGACAGGGAGGTAGGGAGACAAATAGAGAAACTGGTAAATGACAAAGCTGGAACCAGCACATCCAAGAAATAAATATAATAAGTAGATACAGTGCCAAGGCTGGATACAGCAGCTGAGGAAAAATGGGAAATGTGAAACTTTCTTGGCAAGGGCACATGGATTCATCCAGCTGAAAGAGGCATATTCCAGCCCACACCATTGTAAGCAGAAATCGATGTTTCCCTTGAGAAAATACAGATGTTTGTAATTTTTTTGATTTTTTTTTTGACTGCTCAAATGAAATAACCTTGTTGTCTTGAAAAATTCCTCTAGGACTTGGTATTGCAAATGTTACTTCTGTACAAACTGTAAACTGCTGATTCAAACCAAACACACAATTACATACAGGACAGTTTTGAAATGCATTCTAATAATAAAAAAGTACTTGAAGATTGACTGATGTTAATGAATTAAAAATTCATTCAGACTAGATAAGATACAATTAATAATAACAATAATAAAGAGACTGCAATCAGATCTTTTTCTTGTCTGCAAGTATCCTTTTCATCATCTATTTCCGAATTTTCTTTGCAAAAATGATACCCATGAATAATTAAAAAATATTTTAATTCTCTTATTTTAATTGAGCTGATACTTCAGTAATTTAATTGTCTTTTAATCAGATATTGCTGATTTACAGGAGAGCAAGTGGTTGAAGAGTACAGTCATCACATTCTTAGAGAGACTTACTGAATTTGGCACCAACTCCTGGCAACTCGCATGATCTCAGCCAGAGAAATACTTTAACTGGAATGGCCCATTTCTCCTCTGCTTTATTTACATAAAGCAAATGGTGACTGTCGACTTCAGCCCTTCTGATTCTCACATCTTCTTGGGGATATGGACAGCTGTGTGCTGGGAAAATACTTCCATTTTCAGGAGAAAAAGCTTCAGTACTCAAAAACATTTTATTACACAAGTTTTCAGTTTTCATATTTAATCTTTCTCTACATTAACCAGAAGCCTGATTTGATTGTTCTTCTCTTTTTTCCTTTCTGGCTTACAAGTGTCATGGCTTCAGTCAGCCTCCTGGCTGAAAGTCAGCCTTTAGCTTTTGTCTAGCTCTAGGAAAGATGATGAATTGGGAGAATTTAAAATACTTCTTCACAGAAGGGCCCAAGAGTCACCACTCAATCTGTCAAGCTCAGAACTGAACCCCAAGGCAGTTGCTGGGGACAAGTGTCAAATCTGCTGGCAATCTGCTGGAAACTCCCCAGGTTTTGCTGTACATTGACAATTCACACTAGTAAAAATACAGACTACTCTTTAAAAAATGTCTATCATTAACCTAGAACCCTTAGAGAAGGGCTAACCTCTGAGTCCCTGGAGATGAAAGATACCTTCTACAAATCAGAGATCAGCCATCAAAAATAACAACATGTTATTCTTCTTCCTATATAGGATCATCGCCCAAAACTGAATGCACACACTCTTATACAAAGAGATTCTAGTCCTTTCTTTGAAGGGGCCCTTAGCAGGGTAAGGTGTCAGAGAATTATCCAGGTAGCTTATAAGAGCTTTGTGTAATCTTCTTTAGATATTCCATGTTCTCTTTTACTTGCAGAAAGCAGCTTCTTAACAACAGCAAGACAGGAGGATGCAGGTAAGCAGAGGTGGTTTTTCACAATGCCTTTCATTATCTGCTTCAATCAGGTTTCAGTGTTTAATCTTTTTACCTGAATACTTCTCTGATAAGTCCTCAGTGACCTCCTTGGTAAACAATTCTGGGTTTTAATTGGTCACAGAGTTAAAAGCTTTTCAAAATTTCTCACTCAAATCTACCTGTGCTTAATTTCACGGTGGAAGTCTTTGCATACATCACCTATGTCTCTCTCAGACATCATCTTCTCCTGACTTTAGTATTTTCCACTCTCAGTTATTTATTTCTCAGTTTTCCTCCTAAGCCTTGTAAGGTATTAAAATTGGCAATTTAGATGCACTGTAAAAATAAGAACACTCCTTTCTCCTGCTAAGAGGACACGGTGTATTGTTTTCTAAGCTCTGCTGTGTCAGCTCCTCCAACCAGCAATTATAAAATTGAAGCCGCCAAGGTTAGTAAAAGAAACTTTTTTATTAGCATCTAATTATCTACCATTAGATCTGGATCCAGCCTTCAGTGCCATTGAATACATATGATATTGGCTAGGGCAAGCAGAAAAGCTATGATTTCATTTTTAAGGAGTCTTGCAAATAGAAATGGAGAAAGAGTTGGATCACACAAGGAAAGCAGTTAAAAACCTAATGCAAACTTTCTGTATTGCCAGAACTCATCCTCTCCAATTCCTTTCACTCCACACGTCATCCATTATGTCTAACAGACTCAATTTCCATGCATGCTGCAATGTCCCACTGGTGTAAGCCCTCTGAACTGAGAGTGCTCTTGAGTGTGGAGCTACATCCACTCTTTCCTTCATCTGTAAAAGTGCGATCAATGAGTTTCAGACTGTTTTCCTAACAACATCTCCCAAAATACCACGCTGACCTGACATAACAGTTGTCTGCCCTGTTTGAAGAAGACAATTCAGGGGGTGTGGCTGCTCACAGGACAGGTAACTCATCTGTGTGATTCCCTGGCAATGCAAGAAGTTTACAGAGGCTCAATGGAAATCATTTACTTGGGAAAGATCTATTCAGGGTTACTAATTAAGCTATCCACAGAAGACTCATGTCTCAGGGAAAATAGTTGTGTGTTAAAAGACTGCCTTGGGCAGAATATTATGCGTGTTTGTCCTGTTCCTGATCTTCCCTGAGTATGCACTTGGACACCATTAGAGATGGGGTATTAAGCTGGAGGCCCTTTGCCATGTTCTCAGCACATTTATTTTTATTACTTTTAAAATCAGGATGATATACTTAAGTATATCAAGTGCTGAGACAGCATAAAGAAAACTGCCAACACACTGGTTTGCACCAAGGATCTACATGAGAACAGCCATGGGAGGTCCTTCTTGGTTCCAGTTTCCTCCCAACCTGATAGAGCAGTGGTTTTCAAATAGGACAAACGGGACTACCTGGATATCATCCCATAAGGGAACCACTCCAAATTCAGGACAAAAATGCAGCAGTTTCATTTACCTCTGGCATGTTTATTCAACCAAGGCTAGGAAAGCCTGTCTAAGAAACCAGAATGGCAGAACAGGGCCCCTCTGCACAAACAGCCTGACAAGCTTTGTTAGTAGCTTGAATTGGATGTACTTTCCCCTGGTTTTCCTCCACTGAGGAGAATCAGAAAGTAAGCAAAAACTAAAAGCTTCAACAAAGTGTGTCTGAGCACCCTGCCCATCTGTGAACATGCTCTCATTTTCTTTAAAGGCCATTTCTGTCCCTTACATGCAGCAGCACTCCATGCTGTTAATGGCTCTGTCACCTTCGTTCACCAGGAAAAGAGGGACTAACCCAAAATCCTTTGGAGTTGATTAAAAGTCTTGTAAAGGGACTTTGAACAAAGTCCTTAGCCACCTTCAATCAGTTCTTATTGAGTTATACCATGCTGGTGGACTACTGTGGAGTTTTCCTTCATGGATTTAAGACCTTCAGATCATAACTCAAGAGTTAAAATTACGTACTAGAAAACCTACTATTCAAGTAGATAGTGAACTACCATAGAATTGTGGAATGGTTTGGGATGGAAAGAACCTTAGAGATAATCTAATTCCAATCCCCCTGACACGGGTAGGGATGTCTTTCACTAGATCAAATTGCTCAGGTCCCAATACAGCCTGACTTTGAACACTTCCAGGGATTGGGAATCTACAGATTCTATGGGCAACCTGTGCCAGTGCTTCACTGCCCTTTCAGTAATGAATTTCTTCCCAACATCTAATCTAAACTTACCTTCTTTCAGTTTAAAACCATCGCCCATTGTCCTGTCGTTATCTACCCATATTAAAAAAGTCTCTCTCCCTCCTTTTTATAAGCTTCTTTAAGGCACTGAAAGGCCACAATGAGATCTCTTTGGAGTCTCCTCCAGGCTGAACGAGCCCAGTTCTCTCAGCTTGATTTCACAGGAGAGGTGACCAAGCCCTCTGAGCAGCTTTGTGGACCTTTCTGGACCTGCTCTATCAGGTCCGTGTCCTTCTCATATTGTGGGTCCCAGAGCTGGATACTCCAGGTAGGGTCTCACCAGGGTGGAGTAGAGAGGCAGAATCACCTCCTCTCCCTGCTGGCCACGCTGCTCCTGAGGCAGCCCAGGATGCTCTTGCTCTTCTGGGCCGTGAGTGCACTGTGATAATGGTTAATTAGGGCATATTGCTTCAAAGGTCAGTGCAGAGCTCTCAAATCTGTGTTTTAATAACTTGGATAAATTCACATGAAACAATGGTTTCTCAGTGTATTGAGAGCTCAATCACTTAACAAACAGGGTTGTTTTCTGTTATAAGTAATAACTAGTGACTGTTAAGACCATTTTTTTCCTATCACCAATGTTCTCAAGATACACAGTTTGGATCCAGTTCCAAACAATCCCCAAATTCAGGGAGCTTGGATCTAAGATTTGATTTCAATTCAACCCCTTCTTTTTTATTTCCTTATGTTTTGGCCTATCTTTAAGCATTACTAGGGCCAGAATAACTATTTCCAGGATCCAATTCAAAAGGAAGCCCTCAAGCTGCTTAGAAAGGGGTTTGCCATTAAATTACATCCTCATCTTCCAATTTTACTGCTGAATAAAATCTGGACAGCTGTTAGCAGCTTTTTCAGAGTCTTGATTTGTAGAGTTACAAACTGAACAACATGTAGCTTGTACATGACTGTTATATCTGAATGCTTGTCAGACACGGTTCTTATTCAACACTGTTAGCCATCAAAAACTAGAGAGAGATCTTCCTTCCTCAGCATGAGGAAACTTGTTTTGCTTTTCTGAATTTGTTGCATCAGAAAACCTGGCCAGCAATTGCAGGAACTTAACTCTCTAAGGATGGTGAAAATCATCTACTTATTACTTTGTAATTATCGGAAAGTTTTGGATGAAAATGCCTGGAGTCCACTGTCCACATTTCATACTGGCTGACAAAGCTGGCAGATGATCCAGCACCAAGAACAAAAGAGTAGGAAATTATTTGGAAACATGCTAAATCTGGAAGATAATCCTTTGAAACTGTAAAGGACCCTCTGATTAAGTGATCACTCAGAGTATTTGTGATTGATTCAGAACAGAAGAAATGGAACAAAAAGCCAACTCACTTGGGACTTGGAGCTGAACTGAACCCAGAGTAGGGAATTGTCCTCATCCTGAGGGTGCCTTAGCAAGGCTGGAGCTGTGAGGCCAAAGGGGAATAGGAAAGCCAAATAAAAGTTCCACTTTTCAAAGAGACAGAGGGGATTTATTTATTTATTTTACTTTTTTTTAATTACCTCCAGTTTATATCCTTGCTTCTCTGCATTAAGGCCTCAGAACCACTGACCAGTACAACTACTCAGGGGTTCACATTACTCACATCCCACAGTATCCTGCTGAGGGCAGTATGTAGGTCTCTTGGAGCTGAACTTAAAATTGTTTCAAGATCTTGATTCTAGAAAAGTCCTTGATCATATCCTCACAGAGGAGCATCAAAGAGGAGGAGGAGCAAAGTCTCCCCTTCCTCTCCACTCCTGGATGAGTTACACTTTTGCTCTCCATTTCCTCTCTTTCAGGTGTCAGGGACAGCAACCTGTAAAGCAAGGAGCACTGTAAGTGATAATCTGGAGTCTCCATCCCAGTTCCAGAGGCTGGGGTAGGATGCAAAACATCCTTAGGAACATTAGGAACCAGGCATTCATGCATACACAGCAGCACGTTTAAAGAAATCACCATCTCATTTAAAGAAATGTTCACACTTCTTTGCAAGCAATTTAGGCATCTTATTAAATATATTCAAATTGTTGCTAAGTTATGAATAAACTGAGAGTAACTTAAGACTCTCAGAAATCTCAATTGAAAATAAACCGAATTTCTGTCCCTAACTTACTTTCCTACTTCAGTAATAATCAAACCAGGGTTAAAAATGCCATTTTCCTTAAAGGATTAAGAATGTTTTAAAATAAGAAAATGTATAAAAAAATCCTTCATTTCAGAATTTAATTGGCTGGTGTCTCCTCTCCCCATGACAAAGTAGAAACACATTCATGACATGACATGCATGTATCTTTAAACCACTCACAGTCAATGCCATGGAATATGGATCTCATTGAGCAGGGTGGAAAACAACCCAAGTATCTTTTGGAAAGAATCATTTTGTTACAATTACAGGTTTTCAAAAAGGCCTGAAATCTGATGATTTCCGAGCAACAGGGCACTAAAGCATTTCCCTCCAGGGAACTAGTTTTTATTTGGGGACATTCCAGGAAAACAGTCTGGACAGATATATTTTGTTGGCTGTAGCTTTTTTGCAGACTTGTTTCTGAATGCCATTAATTAACTGAAGAGGCCCCAAAAGAAAGCCTATTCCACATGAAAGCAGCAGCACACCAGAAGACTCAGAGCTCCATGATGAAACTGCTTTTCTATCCTGTTCTGTTTGCACCTTCCATATCCACTAAATTTCACTGTTGTACAGGACAAGAGATCTTTCCTAAGTGAAATTAAACCTTGCAGTTTGCTCTATTTTTTCTTCCTACTCAACAACACTGAGTCAACCAGCTTGCTGTAGGCTTTGGTAACCACATCCATCATAGGAGCTTCCTTCTACTCACAACACTTGTTTCTCAGAGGTTGTCTGCAAGGGAAAGCAAACAGTGCCTCAGACCTATTTTAGACCCAAATGACCCTTCCAGAGAACATGCCAAACTTCCTGCACTTCACTACTGAAAAGGGCCCTGGAGGCTTCAGCATCATTTCTTGCTTTTCAGTTTAACCAAACCAAAATACCAGGACTAAAACTAAGAAGTTTCTTCTTTGCAGCCATTTAACCTAGTTACTGTACACAAGATGCTGATGCTGCTTATCTCTTCTATAGTTTTGCATTTCCTTCCCTATTCTTTGGAACTCTCAGCACACAGCAATCAGTCACAAACTCACAGATGCAGATTACCAGTTCAAAAGGGACATCCCAGAAACAAAAGCAAAAAACCCCAACAACCAAAAACAGAATACCTGTACTTTGGTCGCAACCAAACCTCACTACCCTTTCAAAATGCAAGTGTCTTACTTCAAAATGGGCTAGTGAGCTGATCCTAACTCATCATTAGCTGATTTATGGGCTGCATCTGCTCCAGCAGACCAAGAGCAAGTTTGCAAACACCAGTGTGCACCAGATTCCTGCTTCCCCCAGGCCGTGTTTCATTTCACATGGTGGCAGTTTCTCTTTGGCCGGGCAGCACAATGGACCCTCTGTACAGCCAATGCACTCGGTTTTTCTGGAAATCACCATGCCTCCAAGAATTTGGGGGGGGGGGGGGGAAGAGCAACAGCTGAAATCCAGATGACTTGAGTATTTTCCTAACAAAGAAAGATTGTTGGAGGCTAAGTGAGACTGAGCCTTCCTAGAAAGAGCTCTGAACAAATAAGTACTGCATGGTTAAGTGCTAGATTAGGACTCAAATGAGGATTTCTGCGTAGATCATAAATCCAACCTCGCAGTGGAAAGAGTTCATAGAAAAGCAAAGTAGATGTGCAATCTCTGCCTAAGTGTTCTGTTGTTTCCCTTCTAAGATAAGGGCTTTCTGATTTAAGAGATAGAGTAAACTTTGGAGTTATCCTTAAGATCTTGCCAGCTTTATGAAAGGCAGTGAAAAGAAAAATGAGGGATAACATCTTAGATTCACCCCTTTCTATTGAGTGCAGCCACTTATTAGTCAAAATCTGCAGCCCCACCTCCACTTGCTCTGGGCAGTCCAATGAATTCCACCAGTGCACATTTGCCTGAATTTCATGCATCTAACACCAATATCAACCCTGAATCTACAGCCATGCAAGAGTGCTGCATGTCTGACCTGGAACAGATTGAAATCCACATATGAGCTCTCCACAGCAGAGGCACATGCCTCATGTTAGGAGATGATGTAAAAAGAGGCTGTAGCCTAAGGCTGCACCCAGGGAACATGCATTAGGCCTCACCCACAAGTACATTTCTTGGCAGTCTAGGCATCTTTAACTAAAGTTAAAAGAGCTTATCAGCCATCCTTTTTTCCCTAGGTAAGAGGAGCTTTGAGCCTCGGATCAAGAGTTCCCAGTCTGCAGAAAACTATTCTGTTTCTTATAGAACAGTATGTAAATAATGCTAAAGGGGAAAGGGATAATGTGTGTGTGTCTGTGTGTCTGTGTGTGTGTGTTTATTAGGTTATAGATGTAAATATATAGATATGTGAGCTGTTTGTTTGGGATTTTTTTAAACAAGATTTAATTACACAAACCCAGCACCACAGTCTGTACATTAGACTTCAGTCTCCCAAATCACAGGCCTCTGATGCAAAGTGAACATGAAATGTCCCTTAGGTCTAACAGCCCCAAGTTCTCCTCATTAGGCTTCCAGACTCAAGAGGGCATGTTTGTCCCACACACTTCAGCAGATCTCCTTTCCAGCTGCCAGAGAGCAGTGCTGGGACCAGGTACCAGTGCAGTCCCAGTTAATACTGCCTTTAGATATGCACTTGCTGCACTAGATATGGAAAACATGAGCTTTCTGTTATGTTCACCCATAAATAAGTGGGAGACGTTTTCCTCCAAAAATCAGGACATTGCTATGCTGAGGTGGCAAAGTTGCTTCTGTGAATCACACCTGGTCACCTGGTGCATAAACAGAAGAAATGGGTCCCATGAACCCTTTTCTCAGGAGGCCTGTGTGCAGGGAATGCCTAGAACCCAGCACCTTTTGGAGAATCAAGATTTTCGGTATGTCCTCCAGCCACATCTTCCTTCCACTCATGAATTCCAGAAGAGATCCTTTCACCTTTCTCCCTAGACCACATCAGTGAACAGGGAAGTAAAAGCATTTGTTCTCAGCTGATGTCCTTTTCACAGGGCCCCTTCATTCCCTGGCAGCTGAAATCCAGCTGCAAAGGTGCCACAGCCCCTGCTGAGGGAAGGGGTTTATGAGCACAGGCACAGCCCTGCTATAACAGGGTAATCCATCACGGAGCCAGCCCAGGATGTGGGCACAGCTCACCCGACTTCCAGCCAAAGTTCTTCTGGATGGAGTGTTCAAACTGCTATGAAAAATTACAGCTCCTCAGTTTGGGGCTATAACTGCCATGCCAGAGCCTTGAACTGACCAGTCTATAAAGTGAGGAACACACCAGCAGTGTCCATCCACAAAAACTGGGCTCAAATGACTTCCCTAGTGACAAGGAAGACCTTTGGGGGCAAGAGCTGGCATAGGCTCCAGCCCAGCAAGGTGCTACTCAGTTCCCTTCATGAGGACACCCTCCTGTATCATCTGCACCCCTTGGCCTGGTTTCATCTCACAACATACTCCTGCCTCTCTGCCCAACACAAATTCTGTCCCAGAGAATCACCACCTTGTGTCTTGAAGCAGAGATCTTAGGAGATGTCGAGAAAGAAAACTGAACAATGGAAGACTGTATGACATATTCACAGAGTAGCCAAATTAACCTTTCCTGTCCTAAGGAGCACATGCCCTTGCTTGAAACACTGTAATTTGTTCCACATGGCAGTCAGAAAAGTAAACACAGACATAAAAATAGGTAAAAATCACATGCTCTAAGACAAGACTTTGAAAATCCATTCATAGAGCCCCTACAGTGTGAGTTCAATGGGGTTTCCATTTTTTCAATTTTTTTTTGTTTTGTTTTCTCCAAATAGCCACATATGTGGCTGCAACATTTCTGTGGAGACAAATACATCTTTATTTTAGTTACTGGAGTCCTCTCAAAAATGTGCCTATAAATCCTGTGGGAGCGAGGAGGAGTCACAATGGAAAGACTGATGGACGCGCAGCACTGCCGCGGCTCGCACGGCTCCACTGCCACGACTGCTCCTTTGTGGCCTCAGCGTGGCTGTGTGTCACCAGCCCTTAAAACATACATTTTGAACTGTCATGTCCAATACACTGGGCCCTGGTGGATAGTTAAAGGCAGCAGAAAAAAATAGAGAAGCATGGAAATACGATGTGAAAAGACTCACTTTCTAAACAAGAGAATAGGAGCTGTTGTTGAACATGGTGCCTGGTGCCCAATATATTCCGCTGGCTTTGAGGAAATAAAGGATTTAGTAACACAACCTTTATGAGCTTGCTTCGTTGTATGCTCTGAATGAAGAATCAACAGTATTGGAAGGCTCTCCTTGCTCCTTTTTCTTTGTGTTCTCAAGACCAGAATATCCTCCAGCAATGCAGTTTCCAGCTGACCTATCCTGAGGCCAAATGGAAACAAAAGAGAGAGATTAATGGCCCAGGAAACTTTGAAGAGAACAATAGCACAATCTTGAGATGAACTAGAACACGTGAAATGTAATAATCTTGGAGGGAGGAAGGCAGTTCTGCAAAGAGAAACCTTTTCTACGGCTTATTTAACAATGAGTGTAAGATGAAAACGTGCCTGACTGTTTTGATTTAAAATCTCCTGGCTATAAACAATGATTTTGAAATAATATGAGTCAATATTACTTTTCTTAAAATGTGACACAAGGTCTAAAAGCCAAGTTCTCCTCTGGGTGAGGCTGATACCAAAGTGATCAAAAGCAGAATTCATATTGATTGCATTTGGCACCTAGTGATGCTCACACATGAGACACAGGCAAGAAGAAAAACTCCATGAATGAATGGGTTTGATCTGAAAACAGTAACTGGCTGTTCCAAGAGGAAATGTGCTTTTATTATCAGCACAGAATGACTCCATGGTAAATAAATCATTTGTATTGCAACTGAAATATTACTCCATTATACATCAAGGATGTGTGAAAGTTTTCCACTTTTTTTGTTTTGTTTTGTTTCATTTTGATGGTTTTTTCCAGTTTGTTAAGTAGCTCTCCAAGGACCTATGAACTAGCAACTAGAGGTTAAAAAAAAAGCAAAACAAAAATATCCTAAGCAGTATTCATATTATACAGAAATCTGTCCAAGCCACAATAAAACACACAAAAAACTCTATAACTAATCAGTTTAAATTGTCTTTCAGTCTCAGCCTTCTGTTGCCTTACCCAAAATTCAGCCTGACAAAGAATCTATGCAGACCAAATCTTTTCAGAAGACAACCAAAATCTAAGCTCAGGCTATCCAAGAAATCAAACATTTTCAAGAGTCTGGCAAGTGCTTCCATGACCTCTGGAACAAGTCATGCACAGCTTTCTGTGGCATTGCATCCTGATGGCAGATCACTTGGTGTCACTTAATCATTTATGACACATAGCTTCTCTGGTATCTCTCACAAGATCTTCTCGTGGCTTCTCTGACACCTTTTCAGAGATGCCACAGACTTGCCTTTCTTTCTTTCTTTCTCAGAGCTGCTTTTCTCTGACGCATGTAGAAAGACAACAAATTGATATCTCTGTCCAGCAGAGCTGGAATCTACCAAGGGTTCCTAGCAGGAGAATGAGGCCTGACACAAAGATCCTAAGCCATATTGCTTTAGAAAAATATGTTTAAAAACAGTATGTGGGAGGTTGTAGGCAAAGATTTTCTAGCATGGACAATTATACTAAATGTGCAACAAGGAGAGAAAATTCTAAAGTAATTTTAAGTTCAGGTTTAAAATACTCCTGAAAAGAGTTATCCTTCCACTGCTCCTGTTGTGTCTGCATGGTAGGGTGGAAGGCTTTTATGTACTTTCCTACCACCTTGTGTCTATGCTGAGAGACTCAAACTGCCCCTCGGAGCCTTTAAGGAATCACTTATCTTTAAAAACTCACTAAGAACAGTGAGCTCCCAAACACATCTTCATTTCTACCATGGTGTCCCGGAGAGCCCTTTGTAGTCAACGTATCAAAGCTGACTAACAGATGAAACAAAAGAAGCATAATCATTATATATTCCCAGGAGAAATCAGATGATCTGGTATCACCAGTGGCATAAACATTTTGCCCAGCTGAAAAGGATTTAGAAAATTACGAAGTGTCCCAGTTGCATCTGCTATTATTTTGATGACCTACTTCCTATTACCAAGCAAAGATGTAATGTGGATCAAAACACAGCAGAGCTCTCTATGTGTCACAGGCAGAGGATGTAATTCTAGTGTTTTCCCTTCTTTTAATCCAGATTAATTCACATGGCTTTTTTTCCTTCCTATGCCAGAAAAACGAGATCATATTTCCCGTCATGCATCCCAAAATACTTCCACATGCACAATCAGCCACTATAAGCAAAAAATGAAAAGCAAGTGGAGAAAAATCTACCCACCTTGTCAGAGACGTACAAACAAAATTGACCTGAACATCTACAAAACATCTTGAATGCTTAAACATTCTCCTTACATTGGTATGCACTACATATAATAGACAACTGTTGAGTGGAGAGATCTGTCCTCTGAAGAATGAACAAGCAAAGTCATAAGCAAAGGAAATATCAGAAATGTTAGAAATGTATCCTGCATCTGTCTCACCACCCAAAGCAGAGATTCTTAATCTACGTTAGAGGTCAGCTGCATGGCAAGGCTGGAAGACATGGATTGGGAAAGAATCTACTCAGCAGCTGAAACCAATGTTCCAGTTTACAGTATTTCCAATTTATTAATACTTGGACAAGTTGCACAGTATGGATGAGCAGACAGCCCTCCTTTTACTTTAACACTTTTAAAGGATGGACAACATTTCCACTGTAGTACAACCTATAAGGTTCACAAATCTGATACGTTCACTTAAAACACAGGGAAGTTAATTTTATCCTTGTGTGTTACTTTTAGAACAGATTGTTCATAAAACTGTCCTTTGCAACCATCTCTTCTCTTTAAGGAGAAAAATGTAGTGAAGGTTATTCCACAGTAAATTGAGATTTAACTTTACAATCAACTCAGACTAAAGAGCAGAAGAAACATATATCTCAAGAAGGATAAGAGAACATGGGGACTAACACAGCTGCGGTTTCTTTCCTCTTTCTTCATTTCTCATTTGCACCTTGCTTGTTTGAATAAGTCACAGGGATGAAGCTTCCTTGTGGAAAGATTTTACACTTTTCATACATCCCACTATTCATGCAGAGCAAATGGGGCAGAGAAAGAAAGCAACACCTGGGTTCCTTTAGCTCTCAAATCCCTGCCCAGCCAGTGTGCTCGCTTCATTGGCCCAGGACACATCAAAAAGGGAACACCTTTCACCAGCAACTGCATTTGAGCAGCAGCAAACAACAGAGGCTGCTGCAACCCCTGACAATTCAGCCCCAGGCACTGGCTGTACTTTCAGGGTCTGGCACCAGTGGCAGCAAGTAAAAAGAAGCTGAATAGCAGCAGACAGAGATCACTCTGCAGTTTTGCAGGTATAGATCCAGCATATTCCCCAAAACACCCCAGAGAGCTGCCAAGGCAGGAGCCAGCACTGACATTTCCTTGCGGCTTTGGGGAGGGTGGAGTTGTGACCATTACATGGGTACTGCTGCAGTGCATGCCATGATGGAAGGGAAAAGCTGGAAGGGAAAGTGATGAAGGTGGGAGCAGGATCCTTTTACAGTATGTGGGAAGGTGGACTTGACATTTACACACTAGAAGAATTTAACCAGTTGGTGCAGAGCCAAGAGACCACACTGGGTGAAGGGCTAAGGGTACAGACTTGACATCTAGGCAAACCCCTTGTCTGATCTGGGGACCATTCCTGGGCTGCAGAATGTTCCTGCTCCGTCCTGAGCTCTTTGCAAAAGGGCCTCAACTCAACCAACAAGCTCTGGACAGTTTGTGAGCAGACACGAAGCCTCAGCAGCACACAGCTCTTCAAGGAGAGAGCACAACGTGGTTACCTCAACATAATTGGCATGAGAAGGAACTGGAGCTGAAGGTGTTTGGTGGTTTTGAAGAAACACATAAGGCCCTATTTCACCAAATAACTTTCTTTTTCTTTCATTTAAAAGCAATTTTTTTCCTGTGTGGGAATGTCATGCCTGGAATGTACAGATTCGATTAATTTGTTCTTTTTTCTATCCCTTGAAATTTCTCCTCCAGCTGCTTTCTCCAATAGCGGACTTTGCACACCGACTTTCTCTCCATAAGCCTGGTCTTCTCTGTGAATAAATCTATCTTCTGGCATTTTGTTTAGCAGAGATGCATGGTCCTTCCAACATTCACAGCTATACACACTAAAACAATTAGACCTGTTTCTTTTCCAACCTTTTGTTGTGCACTAAACTTGATAATTGGTGCACTTCCATGCTTCAAGATAATCTCATTCCATGTTGGATTTGGATCTCCTGTCCACGTGTGAAAAAAGTAATAAAGTTCAGTGAAGTTAGGACACTTGGCCAGAGTCAGAAGGTCTGCCTCTTTCATTCTATTCTAGCACAGAAAGCAGAAACAAAGGAACACTGACAAGTAAATTGGAAATCCTGGCTGCTTTGGAATGTGTGTTCCCTTCTCATTTCTTTATAGCACTTTGGCTCGCTCTGTCATGTTAGCAGTGTCAAAGAGAGCCAGATTCTTCTTGCTTGGACATTGATGGTCTATTTACCAGCACTGATCCAACTGCCTTTATGGCCCGAGAGCAACATTTTAACCTTTTTTTGTCCCCTCAAGCTTCTTAAAGTTATAAGATAGATTCATACAGAGCCCTAACATTTATATATGCATTCACTCAAATCTTCCTTTTCTGAGGCTGCCATGAAGTTTGAACACAATCCCAGGCCAACTGTTTCCACATCCAAGCATCCCACCCTTCTCTTACGTTTATACCACTTGCCCTGCTTACTTAGACTTTCTGCTGGCTGATTTCCCAGAATATCCTCTGCCTCTGGCAAGATAATTGCACAAGTGTAAAATACTGTCACCACAAAACTTAGTTATAATATATGCTGTTCTCAATACACCCAAGGGATTGGAAGCCTGTGGGAGAGAAGTGCTAGTTCCTGAAGAGTTAATTATCTTTCATGTTGCAGAAATCCAGGACACTCCCTCCAAATTTAGAGTTTATGATTTTATAAACCTGGGGTAAAACGTTCAGGTTTCATCTGCCAAGAGAGAAATAGTGAGTGGGGGTAAAGGGGGTGTTTTTTGTCCACAAATAAAAAAAGAAAAAAGTACTTTTAAGCAATGTGGGTATTTTCACACCTTTTATTTTATTGAATACTTAGTCATCTGCTGAAGGGCAAATGGAAAATTTTAAGCTGGTGTCTTAAAGCATTTGATCCACTTTCACTACACTTTTCTTAACTATACTCTTAATAGAATGAATGTTACCAGCCAAATGCCAGTCAATGACACAGCAGAGACTAAAACCTCAGGTCAGTGACCTTTCATGGGCGCCATGAAAAAATTCAGCCTTCTTTCCAAAATTAGAGGGTGAGGATGATGACAGACAACACAGCCGTGCTGGCAGGGCAGCACTTGAGTGCTGAAGTTTCAATGTTTCATGGAGGCAGTACATCACTATCAGCCACTCACCTCTCTGCTAGGTTGCAGCACCCAGTTCCTGCTATTTTGGTACCTCACAGGGACCAGGGACTCATCTCATTTCCCAAGTCTGCCCCAGTCCTCCTGCTACTCAACATCTGCCCACTGCCCTCTTTAACAGAGTCTCTGTGACAAGAGGCCACTGAATTACCCTCTCTACCCTCCTTTGCAGAAAATTGCAAAACATCTTTCCCATAGAAGTGTTGTTTACATCAAAAAGGCTATTCACTCCAATTTGTGTCCATTTCAGCTGTTTGATTCAGGCCATGTCACACATCTTGGTGACATCAGCATTAGCACATAGTAGTAAACGGATTTTTGCTTTTAGCGTTAAGGGCAGACTGTATTCTACTGTCTTCACTTTCACTGTTTTTGTTTTGAATGTGTGGTGGGAAAGAAAACGAAGGGTGGCTCTCTCAGTCAGCAAGGATCCCTGGCACTGGGGGAAATTTGAGGGCAGTCCCACAAGGATTGTTTGTGTGATCTCGGGATAGGAAGCCAGATGTAGGCGTAATTGCAAGGACAACAGGCAGGGCAAGGTAAAAGTTTCAATCTCCAAGCATTTGTTTTCCCTGTGCTACAGCCCTAGAAATCCACAGGGCTGTCTGGGGAGGGCATAAGGCACCTGGAGCAGCAGGCTCTGATAGCAGATAATGGGAGGGGAGCTTTGTGAGAACAGCCATTAGTGCTCTCAGGCTCAGGTCTCCTCCTTCGGTCTTCAGCTCCAGGCATTTGCCCTGTCTCACTCATTGCAAGAACAGTCTGATCCTGTTCCCATTATGGTTTCCAACTCCACCTATAACCTAGAGAGCATTGTGCCAGGTCTGCCCACAACCTCAAGGATACATAAGTATTTTGCCTTTCTTAAATGTGAAGTGAGCCGGATCCTTTGGAAAATCTAGGTCTGAATATCTCAGATCTTTGGACTTTAGGATTTACTAGCTCTTCTGACATTCCCCCAAGTTCATGAGTTCCTCAAAATCTTTCTTACCACTCTGTGTGTTTGTGACTCCCCGCCTTTAGCTCTGTAAGGCATTCTTCAGTGGTGACCTTCCTCCTTGCACACACATGCACACGCTGATATTTAAAGGAAAGGATTTCACTTGCACAGCAGAGTAATTGCATTAAAAAAACCAAAAAGTGCTTTGCTTCAGCAGAAATCCTTACTTAATAATAAGGAGGAACTTCCTATTCAAACAAAAGGTTAAACAAAGAGCAATGCTTGCCACACCGCTCAGCAGCAGAAACACTGATCAAATATGATTGAACTCAGTCCAGGATTATATTGATTATAATCGCTAGGTATTCACTTTGATGAAATTAAAGAGATTGGATTCTACTCTCAATTACACCACAGGTTTCAGTGAAATCCCTTTGAATTCATACCATTGTCACAGGACAGCACACACCCCAAGTCTGTAATTCTTCCCTCCCCGGCTTTGTTCCTCTCACGTAATTCATGGCTGAATCTCCACTGCTGAGATTTAACAAGTACTCAATGAAAAAGGCCATTCTGCAAACAAACATTCAGGAAAATGTTAATAAAGTAATAAAATGTCCAGCAAGTCAAAAGCGCAAGTTTTGCAGTGTGTCTGGAAAGCAAATTTTATTTGGAGCTTGGGAAGGAAAATTACAAAACAATTCCATGAGTTGGTAGAAACCCAAGGAATGGTTTTACACCCAAATTTTTGATGCCCAAATTCAGAATTGTAAATTACACTAAGGGGTCCAGTATTGCTGGCTGAGCTGATCCAGGCAATGACGGAGGAAAATTGAGTTTAAAAAGCCAACTTGCACACAAATCCTAACAACCCTTATTCTTATTTTACTCATCCACATGAGCAACACATTTGAGGAGAGTATTTCAACAATCTGTGTAATTTTATCTTTCCTGTGTTCTTCGGATATTATGTGTCATCTCTGTTTGCACAATAGCCAAGTGCCTGATCCTGCTTTCTTTGCCAGCCATACAGATCATAAATCAGAGAGCACAGCTCATAAATCATGTGCCACTGAATACTGAATCAAAGCAAAGCACCCACTAGGTAGGAGCTGCAGGAATTCCATGGGGCTGGGGGCAGCTGAAGCATCCCCTGAATACATGGGGACAGGCACAGGCCCAGCTGTCCTCAGCAGTAAATGTCCCCTGGTGAGGTGTTTTGGCCAAGCTCTTCCCAGTCTGCTCCTTTTCCTTGGCCCATTCCAAGTCCATCTCTATTCCCATGCCACATGCATGAATTGGACAGTGCAACTTTTGCACCAAGTCCCTGTAATCCAGACTGTAAATATTGTGAGTGAGGGAAAAAAAAGTCTACAAACCATTCACACTTCTGTGGGTAGCAGTTTTTGCTTTCAGTGACATGAAGGTTTCTTTCAAATCTTCTCTGCGTGTACATCTAAGGGAAGGCAACCAGTCAGCAAACAGCCCAGTTGTGCTCAGTGAGGCACTCCAGAAACATCCTTCTGAAGATGTAACGTGGCCCTGAATGCACCACAGCTGCTCATAACACCCAGCCAGCCTGGCTGCTCATACAATGACTCCCCAGTCCAGGCAAACATGAGCCAAATCAGTTTGAGCACCAGATCTTTACAACCCTGTCACTTTCAGTCCCTCCCTACTGCAGTGCAGGATGGAGCACCTGCATAGATGCTATGCCACAGCTGAAAAGAACCATGTAAAATGCAGCTAAAAGAACTCCATATGCAAGGATCATCAGAAGTGGTCAGCTGTTTGCTGAGCCCGCACCCCTTCTCAGAGCTGTGTGCAGCAATACATCCCGGGATGTGGGTGGGGTGAGGAACACTGCTTGTGCTTTGGGGAAGAGCAAGCTTGGAGTGACTCAGTGTTGTTTTTGGCCCTCTCTTTTCAGAGACATGGGGAGGAGAAGTGAACAACATCCCCAGTGAGCTGAGAAAGAACCTACAGTGGAAACTTTCTCATTGCCTGACCTTTATTGTCCCGAGTAGTGCTGAAATACATGAAAGGTCTCTTAGCAAGGTCCCAGGTGATACTGGATGCTAGGGGAACAAGAATGATAAAAACCTGGAAGCATAGGAACAAAACCATGTGGCAGTGCCTCTTTGTTCACAGAAATATTTATCAAGCAATGAGCCACACCACACCACTCTCCTGCACGTGCTGAGCCATCCATGCATAGGCAGCCTTCTACTTGAGCACTCAAGCAATGACCTTTGAGAGAGCAAGGCAACTGTTCGAGTATATCATTGTAAAAACTATTCCTACTATTCCACCTTGCACTTCTCCAGACCTGACTTCAGTAATAAGGGGAGGTTTTAAAGACAGAAATGCGAGTACTGAGTAGTGCCTGGATATGCACACACCCCCACCATGCTGCTGGGAACAGAGCTCACTTGCCCCAAAATTTCTAATGCCCTCCTCAAACTGCTCTAATCCATACAGAAGAAAATTAAGACCAATACAACAGAAGATAAAACAAGTGAAATTCCCAGCTAGTGGAGCCCAGTTGAAACTTGGGGAGTTATGCAGCAGCCTTACAGCCCAAAACTGAATATAAATAGTGTCTCCATATATGAAGGCAAGATTATGTTCCCAGTAATCTTTAGTAGTATCCATAAAACAGAAAAGTCTGCATTTGTGATTCCTTTTCTCCTCATCCCTGAGGTTCAGAAGAGTTTGGATCTCTGGGCTCAGTTCAGTTGTGAACTCAGATTAAGGGAGAACTAACATTGCCTCGCTAGCTGCCCACAGAGGTAAGACTGAGATGCAAAGACTATGACTTTGCCAGGAAAAGCTGCTGTCAAAATGATTGGGACTTTGATGATTTTTAAATCTTTTTTTTTAGGTTTATTATTTCTTCTCAGAGGGTGAATCAAGCTCTGCTCTGCACCCATCTGTGATTAGGCAAGGGACTCATTTGGAGCTCTAAGGGCTTTGATTACTGGAACACAGATCTTCCCTCTGCTGAGGAAGGCCTCAGGACATGCAGAGACACACACACACTTCATCCAGTAGATTTCAGGACCAGCATTCAGAGTCTTGGAGCCCAGCTCCTGATGGAAACGCAAGAACAAGAAAAATTCCTAGGAACCTCTCCTAAGTTAATGGCATACCTTAAAAGCCAGGCACAAGGGCTACCTTTGGGCCCTATCTGGACCTTTCTCAAAATGTAACCAGCTGTGGGGAAAAACCACAGCAGACTGATGCTCCGGCCTTTGTGGTAGCCCCAGAAAGAACCACACTGCCTAAAGACCTCTTAGAGCTCCCTCAGCATGCAGCAGCCAAGCTCATATAGGCACCATTTTTGTCTGACTGACCTCCCTGCACAGCATGGTTTCTTTGTTAGTAACCACACCACCTCCATCAGCTGCTTTAGCTGCTCTCCTAAATCCTCTCATAGGGTCCAGGCCTACAGAAACTTGCTGTACACTAAATCTCACTGAATTTATCAGGATATCACATGGCAGAAAATGCTTAGAAGGTCACCAGCATGGCCAAGACACAGGGGGAGGCCTTACTGAGCTGAGAACTGTCCAGCTGATGTGCCAAGAAGTTGTACCTTCTATCCATTGGATGCCTGGAAAGCCAGTCTCATGATGACCTATCTCTGATCACCTGTCTGGGTGGACCAGCCCACAGAACTGCAAGACCTAAATTCCAGCTTAGCAGAACCCAGATCTCCAGCTATGTTCCACCTAAACTTTGATGGGAGTTTTGGAAGTCAAAGAAAAAAAAAGCTTGATTTTTTTTCCAAAACCCTGGCAAGTTGTATACCATTAACACAGACATCTGTCACAAGCTGCTGGGGGATTACATTTCAGTATTCTCCACCTTATGTAAGGAGATCACATCTGCAACACATGAAGTCACTGAAGGTCATTTGTTTCCCCAAAAGCAAGTTCATCCAACTGAGGTGAAAATGTTGTTATGGTGGATTACAGTTACATGAAAACTATATTTTAACCACAGTCCACAGTGAGAGAACTGCAGTTTTTAGAGCACAGGTAAGACCTTTCTAACTCTAGAAATCAAAACATAATGCACTAATGTACCACTAGTCTTTTGTTTCTTTGTCTCCCTAGACATAGTATCAGGTACCATCACATTTTCATACCTATACTCTGCACTGCAACAATCTGCTTTAATATAGACTTTTCCCAGGCAGTAGATAGCTACATCTAAGATAGCCCCCAGGAATAGGTGATAGAGAGAAGGATGAACCAGAGGAACTCGGCTCCTGGAAAAGATCCATGTGGCTGGCAGGATCAGAACAAAGGCAGCTAATGGGAGGGAGTTGAAAAATGGAGGTAAACTCTCAACTTGTGTCTGCACCCACCTTGCCACTCAGCTACAAAGTGTTGTTTTAAACTGGTGATCTATGGGTTATGCCAAAGCAAAAGTAGAATGCTTACAGTTACTCTGTACCTAGTTGCCTCAAATACAGAGTAAACACTTCAGGATGCACAGAAAAGAGGTAGGGTTTTTTTCCCTTTCCTTTACATTTCTTTAATTTTATCTACTTGCTAGTGAGAAAGAACATGAAGTAGCAGCCAGAATACAGTGCCTTACCACAACAGTATTCTGAAAATGACACTTGTAAACAGTTCCATCAAGCAGAGAATGATAATGCAATTTGGCAGAAAGAATCTTAGAAGCCAAGTTACACAGAGAAATTATAGTTAAAATTACATTAATCAAAACCAGTTAGGAAAAGATGAGAGGAAGATTCTGGCAGAACACATGTGGGATGTTACCAATTAAACTTGTTTTTCTTCCTAAAAGGCTACAGCATTCTTTTTAATTAGCCTCTGTCATTGTAATTCTAACAATAACCCACGGCACAATTACTATTTGAGCTACTTGAAAACTTAAAGCATGTGCCCAGTTTCTTTAAAAGACTCCTCTGTGGACATCCAATGGGGCTGGGTAGAAAGAAATAAACAGTTTCCTTTTTCATTTCTGAAGATAAGTTATATTACAAGATTTATTCAAATGCTGAGAAGCCATTCTGGGAATAGAAAAATATGGTCTGTAACAAATAAATCAACTAGCTAAGAGTCAGAAATAAGCAGAAAGAGATTTCTTTCCAGATTTAATTTTAATATTCTCTGTGGAGTAACACACTGGCATTTGTGAACCACAGAGAGTTCTGCACATACTACTTCATCTCATGAGCTCACAGCAGGCACACACTGGCATTTCTCCTGTTCCTGCTGCTGCCATTGGCACTGAAGAAGTTAATGCCTGTAGGTTGCAATGCTAACCCCAGCTTGGCTAATCCTCTGGCATTACTACACTTTGCAAAATAAATGCTTGGCTGAAATGAGATTAGAAAACCTAATGGCATTAACAAAAGCCTGACCTATAAAAACAACTTAAAACATAGGAGCACTGCATTTTTCAGGTTCTCTGCTCTAAAACACAGATTCTCCACTTCACTCTACTGATACAAGCTTCAAACTTGCAATACTTCAGCCTTTCCAACCTCAACACAAAAACCTGACTCTTACAAAGACAGTTCATTAATAAGTTACTTTTCTCTGACAGAATTTATACTAGATTGTGGTCTTTGAAGCTTTTTTCCTTCCTCCACCACCAAGGACATATCTCTTCATCTGCATCTCTGTGTGAATTATAGAAGATAGGGATGTCAGGAAAGGTGAGAGTTTTATAAAAGTTGCACAGTGTGAAAAATCTCGGTTCAAAGTCAACTGATTAGACCTGCTCTAGAAACACATATTAAAACAATTGCAGGCTAAACTTGTAAAATAAACCTGTTGTTATCAATAATCTGTTTTCTAACCGGATTCTGACCCATTTGTTTCTCTGAAATATCTTAACTGGGAAAAAATCTGCAATATATTCAAATTATTTATTTTCTCTGGAAATATGTTACTGCTAAAAGGGTCACTGAACTCTTCATATCTTTACTAGAAAACAGAAGGCGTTGCCAGAAGATGTATCTGCTTTCCAGCTTTTTCAGTGCTTTTCCTTCAGCAGCTCATACAAATGGATAGTTCCCCCTCAGACAATGTGATTTTCTGAAATTGAGTCAAGATCTAAAGAAGGGTTTTGCAGTCAGCTCTGTATTATGAATGTTCACGGTGGTGGCCTTTTTTTCAAAGGTGTGAAATAGCAAGTTTCCATCTGGCCACTTTCAACTTCCTTCTATTGTTACAGGGGGACAAGACAAAAAGCAAAGTCATGAGTCAGGAGAGGTGAAATGCTGGAGATTATTTGTGCCTGCACAAAACATATCCCCTCCATCCAACTCAGGAGACATTCCCCCAAAACACAGCACAGGATAAAAGTAAAACAAGCACTTTGAGATACAATGAAACACATTGAAGGACTGAGAGAAGGATTCAACAATTACGCAGATAATGTGAAAAATGTTCACTGAGATACTAAGTATGATGTGAGAGATCTACCTTCAGGCCCCAGGATACCAGCCAAACATTAACTGCTAGGAATTTAGAGGAAAGTGCCTCTTAGTAATGATACCATATAATTATTTAATAGGATTTTACACCATGCTCTGAAGCATCTGTTAAAATACTGTATGGAATACCTGGCTTGACCAATAAAAGTTAAAAAGGGTAGAAATACTCATATTTTGCCCTACAAAAGAACAGCATACAACTCATAAAAAAGACTATGTCAACCATGCTTTACAGCTTCACATATTCTTGTCATGTGCAGTTTCCATTAGAGGTTAATAGGTATTTTAAAAGCCTCTCAGCTCTTTTACAGAATAGAGTTTTAAAATAGCCCAGCATAAGACATGTGGTAAGCTGGCAAACACTGTGTATGTTGGCAGCCAGTCTGAGACCACTGCTGGCAAAAACAGGACACCTGTTGTCAGTATTCTATCAAACCCGATCATTTTAGCATTGAGAAAGTTTGGAACAGCTCCATGAAAACCTGTCTGATGTCAAGTTAGCATCCCAGCCAAACAGCAACTCAACTGAATTTTCAAAGTGTCATCAATTGACTAATGAAGTGACATGAAAATTTAGATAGGCTCATGGGTGAAACACAGTGCATGTCAACTTGAAATATTTACTTGTAAAAAAGACATGCTAAAAATGCTATTTGAAAGGCACACAAATGTTATAAACAGGTATTTTTAGTGGAAGCCGCAAGGAATGAGAAGGAATGACTGGAAATGCCTGGCAAAGCAGGCTGAAGAATGCTTTGAAAAAAAAGCCACGTCAGAGATTGCTCCTGTAACTAATCTGGGAACTGATGAACAAACAAGAGGAATGGAATAGTCAGGATTCCATCAGCTAGCTAGTTTTGCCCTTTCATGCCCTCCTTTGTGATCATCTTTTCTGTATTTTCTTACTAGAAACAAGTGCCAAGAGTATTTGTCTATAAGAGGAAGCACAATGTGAGCTTGAGAACAACTCCAGACTAAGGCCAACAGAAATGAACCTGTGAGATATCTGGAGAACAGACACGTTTGGCAGAAGTACCTTGCATCAACTACTGCAGCAAGAGGGCATTTAGAAGAACATAGCTCAGTCAGAACAGAAATATACTGGGCACCACACTTTCTATTCCAAGGAATCCCAGAGATAGCACAGTTTATTTATAAAGCTACCCTGAGGTCAGCATTCAGAAAACTTCCCTTTTCCAGGATGTGTATTGCTGCAAATTCAGCTAAGGTTCTTCCAGAGAAAGCCTGAGAGAAGAAAACATCTGTGATTCAACACTAGTGGTTGCAAAACACATCACTATTAATGTCACTGTGATCTACTATGTATGTGGCACTGCCCAAGCCTGCCAGCTTTGTTTCTAGCATCAGTTAGATCTGAGTTTGATCAATAAAACTCCCATTCTTACAGGAACTGAGCTTGTCAAACCCAAGAAGTCTCTTCTAAGAGTGAGGATACACTGAAGGATACATAGGTCTTGAGAATCAAACCTGTAAAATCAGGAATCAATCTCATGATGAGAACAGTCAGTTTTTGAGAATGCATGGAAAGGGGAGCAACAGCAAGATAAAGTATAGATAACCCTATTCATGTTCGCAACAAAGTGAGGGCCTTGATAGCATGCCCATGGCACAGCACACAGCATGTGATGGGAACAGCTGAGTTGCACAGCAGAAGCAGCTCTGATTCCTCCAGGCATTGGATGTCAAAGGGCAGCAGCTTTACTGCCATCAGCCTGAACTGATGCCCTGTGGATAACATTCAGCTCCCAGATGCAGACTCAGCTTGATAGGTGTAACCTGGGAATGACTTCACTCATCTCCACGTTTATGCTGGCACAGTCAAAAGCTGAAATCAGCACCTTTGGAAAACAATCAAGAGGAAATGGAGGGCAGAAGAGTAAGGAAGTTCCATGGCATGAAAGAAATGGACAGGCATCCAGCAAAACATAAAACCAAAAGGCAATTACTTTCCCATGTATTCCTTTTGTCTCCTTTGTTACTATTAATTCAGTAGAACCTTAAGGCTCCAGAAAAGATCAGTGTCTCTTTTTATTAAGCACCATATAGACACACAGGGTGAAATCTGGCCCCCAAAATCAAATCAAGTATGGTTTTATTACTTATATCAGCAGAGGCAGCATTTCTCCCACAGCAATAGGCTATCCCTGCCATAAGGTGTTTTTATTTAAATAAGCAAGTCCACTGAAGGAGGGAACAGAAAAAGAGGAGCAGACAGTGATAAAGTTCAAAATTCACAGAGCAAATCATCAACAAAAGCGAAGAGAACCAGAACTCCAAACATTGCTTCATGTACGGCAGTTCATGATGATACAGCAGCAAATCCTGCCAAGCTACACAGTACCAGCTATGGATAACACAGGAGAAAAACCATCCCTGCTCTTAAGTTTGTACTTACTGTCCAAGAAAAATTGCAGAAACAATGTATTCAAGCCATAAATAAGATTATGTTAATCCATCTAAGGTGGTGAAGGTGGTACTAAAGGGTGGAGAACGTTTACACTGTGGGAACATGACAGCTCTCTGACTGGACTTTGATGTCCTCTGGGTAATACCAGGAGCAGCTACCAGACAAACCTTGCCAGTGTCCTTAAATTCTGCTGTAAAAGAGCTGTCTGAAAAGGTCAGATAAGCCTCTGTGATTGCATTTGTCTTGATTTCTCTGTGTACACAAAGTCCACTTACTACCAAAAATGTCTGGGGTATTGACAGAGAAATCGCAGCGGATAACATTCAGTTAGTATGGCAAACAACACAGCAAATCCATAATCTCTTGGGTCAATTCCAGCTCCAGTGCACATTTCCTAAACTACTTTGGACTTCCATTTGTTTACTATAAATGCAAGCAAGTTCAATAGTGGAAAATACCCAGAGAAGAGGGGCCAGACACCAGAGCATGGTCCTTAATATATGCAACCTGACCTTACTATGATTTTCCTCTCTGGTAGCACTAATTTGCTGTGAGCAGACAGCATTTGGATGCACAGCCTGGGGCATAAGGCCCCACAGGGTGTTCAGACAGCTGTCACTTCCTGGCTACTGCATGGAAGAGCAGAGATCAGGTCCTCCACAACTCAAGATGATTTGCACAGGCTGCACTAAATGTCCGCACAAATATTAAAACACCTTTTTCTTACGGGTACAGTGACAGCATTGGCCTCCACTGTTTTATAATTAACATCCTTTAACTATTCCATGCCCTGTCAGCAGTAACTTTCACCAGGGCATTTTCCATGCAAACACACAGCCAGCAGTCTGGATTTTGTACTACACTATCTATCTGCATTCTCTTTTTTTTTTTTTTTTGGCTTATTCNACCAGGGCATTTTCCATGCAAACCCACAGCCAGCAGTTTGGATTTTGTACTACACTATCTATCTGCTTTTTTTTTTTTTTTTTTTTTTTGGCTTATTCCTTAAGATCTGTCATATGATACAGTCAGGAAAAAGGCAGGGTTAATGTTAAAAACACCCACAAAAAACTACTGTTTTATTGTTTTCTTTGGATAGGAAAGATCACCATGATTTTCATGCACTTCTATGAAAATCCATGATCCTAAAGTAAAGAGTCTCAGTTCAAGAGCCTGGAATGTGAACACTCTCACAGCTGTTAATGTGGGGGAAAGGAGAGGAAGGGCAGAAAGAAATGCTGAAAGTCTCTTTCTTTTGCAGGTATTTCTCTCAAGCACCTGACTTGATTCTGGTTTAATTTACACCAGGAGATTACTGTAGCAACTGAATTTCATGTCTAAATCAAAGTGCAAGATCAGAATGGGAGTTACAAGATTATTCCTTTGCAAAACTGTACAAGTTAGATCAGTCTAGACAAGATGCTACTTTACCCTGAGGGTCATTTGGAGACATTTTTATGTTAAGCACCATCGCTCCATCTTTATTACACAAAATTGTGTCTTTGCTCATTAATTTCTCTCTCCTTTGGCTGACCTATGCCTAAGAGGTTTTGTAGTGTCCTATAGAATTCAGCTAGAAAAGAGCCCACGGCCTTCTGTCTTTCGTTTGATACCAGCTTGGAGATGAAGGGACCATTTATGACTTGAATTTCTGCAGAAAAGTAACAATGGCTGCACCAAAATGACTCCAGGTTTATTCCACGGGGTAACTAAAATCACAGTTTGTTACCAGTCCTCTAGGTTATGTAAACAAGCAGAGTAAATAACAGGTCTGCTGCAAACAAGCCATGTCCTGTCCTCTGACAGCACAAAGGAAGTCTGAGCACATCTAAATGAGAATGTCCACAAGAGGAGCGTGGAGTCAAGACTAACATGAAAGAAACACAAAGTATGTGTTTGCCCTGATACTTTATTGACAAAGTAGAATTGGCTAAATTCCAGTGTTTTCCAAGCACAGTGCCATGTGGTCTTACCAATCCTATGGGTGTTTGCAATTCTGCTTCATCCCCAGTAGCCTCTGCAGTGGGCACCCTCCCTGTAGCCAAGTCTCACCTGACTCCAAAAGCTGTGTCAGGACTCTCCAAACCCTGTGTGTTGTGAGAGGGACCCAAACATGGGTTCTTTCCAAGTACCAGGGGAAAGATGAACGCGTGGCCCTGCTGTACTGAGTGTCTCTAGACCCTGCACTGTCTCACCTCTGCCTGGAACACCCCGAAGCTGTGGCTGAGCACAAGGACACAAGTTGAGTGAGGAGTTTTCCAGACTGGATCCAAACATCCCACAGCCCCTTATCAGAAATCAGAATAACCCTCACACTCAATAGCTCCTCCTGGTTTTTGCCAAAACAGACCCAAGCCTGCACCTCAGTTCCCTGAGCTGCACTCCCTGACAGATGTCTTAGGCTGATCAAGCCATCGGGACTGTGGTGCTATTATTTCAGATGGCATCATTTTGTCTTTTATAAGCTACAGCTAGGATAGGATGCACACTCTCTCAAGGTCTTTTAGTGCTGAGACTGTTCCTGTTGCCCAAGGAAAATCATAATTGGACAAGTGGTAATGGTTTTAAATTAAAAGAAGGTTGAATGAGGAAGAATGTTTTACACTGAGGGTGGTGATACACTGGAATAGGTTGCCCAGAAAGGTGGTTAATATCCCATCACTGGAAACATTCCAAGCCAGGCTGGACAGGGCTCCAAGGAACCTGATGTAGCTGAAGACGTCTCTGCTCACTGCAGGGGCGTTTGAGAAAATGGCCTGTAAAGGTTCCTTCAAATCCAAATCACTCTGCAATGCTATGAACTGAGGCTCTCAGCCCTGAACCTCCTTCATTCAGTCATCACACCACTCAAAAAGATGAAAACCTCTGCAAATGTATCTCATTTTCAAACTTTTTTTACAGTTGATGCCTCCAAGAAAGCCAGCTGTAGTGCTTGCCAGCTAGAAAAACACCATATGGAAGTGAAAGAATGACAATAAGGAAACAGAAACCTCAGGGAGGGTGTGGAAAATGAAGGAAACCTGAGCAAATAAAACAAAACCAAACAAAATCCAACCGAAAAACCCAGCTAATGAAATTATGAAATAGTAATAATCTTGAACTCTGTCCTGTAATGCTTATGTCATTTTCTCTAAAACTATAGTGTACAAAATAAAGGAAATGGGCTGAGATTGTGAATATAGTATATAGCACAGTATATATGTGTATGTATGTGTGTGTATACACAGGCAATGTTTTCTCCCTCAACAAAGTTGTCTAATAATCTCAGGCTGCAAGATCTTTGGGAAAGAGCATTTGCAGTGGTTGACAGCAGCTGAATTTGGTCAACCTCTGGCTGACACAGCAGTACAATGTCATTACTGTCCTTTCTGTGAAAAGGCTGTTTCTCCAGGGTAATCTCTAACATTCTGGATTTACTCCTGAAGACCCCAATCTATTTTTGCTGAGTAACTTGAATCTGGAGTAAGGAATTCAAGGATACTCAATACATCCCACAGGGGTACCATGATTTTCTCTTTTTTTTATTTTGTTTTGTTTTGTGGGGGTATTTTTTAACTGTGCTCTGGTTTAACAAACATCACCAACATAACAAGAGTTGTTCTTGATTATTTTACTAGTATAAAAAAAGCTAATTAATATAAAACATATAAGGCCTGATTTGCTTCTCATGTGGAGTTGTTATTTAACAACAAAGCATGGCAGCCTTCCACAATCACACTATTAACCCATTTCCTTTTTGGAATAGGCTAGTCACACCTAAGGAGACTGGTGCCAAAGAGCACTGACTCCTGAATCATGCCAAGAAATTGTTTGGGAGAGTGCTGGATGACCAACAGCATGCCAGGGACAATGCCAATAATATAAGGCACAGGTTATTGAGTTGCCATCTCTGAGAACATTTCTAACATACTTTTGCATGGATAAAGGCTTAAGGGCTTAAGTGATTTTTCTCCTGCTACCACTGAGTAAGAACTGATGCAAAAAAACAGAGGTAATATCCCATATCCCCAGTATGGGAGTGTGTATACAAACACACACAAATATAATAGTACAGATTCTCTACCTTAAAAAGTCAGAAATACTGTAGAATAACTCGTTGCATTTGATAAGTTTATGTATAAACAGTGTACTTTAAAGACAAAACTGTTCAAAAGTAAAGTCTTAAGGACTGCACATAGCTGGGAAGATTAAGGCCATTACATGTACAGAGGCATACATTGCCTGGGGATGTGTTAATCCACAATCTATAATAAAGCAGTTACTGGAATGTTCAGGAAGGGTTTTCACAGCTTTCATGGCATTCAGCTGATACAGATACAATGATGGATTCTTTCACTTCTGTGCAAAAGGTGTTATCTATACAAATGTAGAATATGTAGGAAGTCTTGGAACGCCTCACCTGTGAGACCAGGTAACCAGTGACTGAAAATGCATGTTGTATATTTTGAAGCATTTTGAAACTGTGGATTTAGACAGGACTCTCAAATCCTTACACTTAAAACTTATCCTCACTTCCTGCCCTTAAACTATTAATAAATACTAAAGGACAAAAGAACACAGTTTGGCTTCAGTTGACTGGTGAAAATCTGGAGCAGCTCAGCTGAGGCCAGTGTAACTGAGATCAGAACTTGGCCCAGACTCAACAAACTAAGCCAAATTCATTACCACACTCTTTCCCTACATGTCTGCATATTAAAGAGCATGCTTTTTGGGGGTTGTGTTTTTGTTTGGCTTTTTTTTTAAAAAGTGCACATTTCAGCCAGTCTAAAAGTACATTCTGTAATTGTGACAAAAATGCCAACTGACGTGAAGAAGCTCCCCAGATTTAATAATATTTTGCTTGGAAATGGGCGTAGAAATGCATGCATTTTCTAATCCAGTGTGCCTTGGCTCTGAGCTGTAGGAAACACCTTTCTGAGAAGCAAGAAAAGGGAAACTTTTCTCCCACATGCGAAGCTTCAGACATGTCAGCAACAACAGTTATTTTTATCAACTTGGACACTATTTAGTGCTTAGATGAAGAAAATTTAATCAAAATAAACAAATAAAAAGCAGCTAGAAATGAAACCAGAAGATTTTGGACACATTGTATGAGTCCAGTGTAAAAATCTTCCTTCTTGCCACCTTTTATTTTTATCAATTATATAATTTTTAAGCCAAGCCTGCAAAGTGTAAGAGCAGCAATCAAAAAAAATAAAAATGTAGTTACCTGTCTGCATCTTTAGTCTTCTTCTAAAAGATAAAGCTAAAACCTTGCCAAGTTCTGCCCCCACATAAACCCCCACATATGGACCCACTCTGGGTCCATACTCATGAATGTGGGCACATTCACCTGGGCACAGCTCTGAATCCAAGCCCATCGAGGGGAAGGGGCCATGCACAGCAACAAATGCAGCAGATAGAGTTAAAAGCAGTGGGGAAAGGGGAGGGATGTGTCCTGCCTTGGCATCACCAGGTACATCCCCGTGCACCACACCACAATCAGATTTCTCCTACTCTTTAAAGCACTGAGACAGTGCTATACCAGACAGTTATTTTGGGTTCAGACAACAACTGAAATCACAGTCCAGCTCCCACAGCCAGTGTACAGTTTCCTCAGTAGAAAGTGAACCATTCAATTTGCCTCTCCAAGAAAAGGATGGAATTTATGTCATTTTCCTCTTGTGATACAGTGAATTTTGGAGGGGACAATTGGTGCCCACAGCACTGCCAGCTGAAGAAACATCCTGGAGAACCTGAAAACAATTAGATTTATGATCAGTCTGTCTTTTCTACTCTATTCCTAGTTTCTCCCCTTGCCTCAAGGACTCACCCTCCTCATGCAGACACCCTCAGAACCTACACTCCTGGGACACCCATATATCTCTGCTTTATGCATACTCTGTCCATGGAATAGCTGTGGAGGGCTCCCCTGCTCCTCCCTTCCCATCATCAGCTCCCAGTCTGGACTCATGACACTCACACAGTAAGAAGGATAACCTCCACCAGGGTACCATGGAACACAGGTACAGACTGACCCCTCCAAGGTGTGGAGGAAATGGGTGGCAGAGGCACTGACCCTTCTACTGCTCCTCAACCCCAGGTGCTGCAGAGGCAGGGGGAGACGCACCATGTGCAGCAGGACTCTGTAATTCCTGCTTTGGCTGAGGCAAAGGAGTTCTGCTGCTCAGAGCAGCTCCTGAAGCACCCACTGCCAAAGCCAGCAGTCAGCCCTACAGTCACACCTGGCAGCAGCCCAGCCCATCTTCACATTGAGTTGCCCCCACACAGCTGTGGCCTCAAAGTCAGCACTGGTGACTTCCACAGCCACTTTAGGGCTGGTCCTCACCACCAGATGTTCTCAACGTGGCTGTGGAGTAAACTAAGTCTGGCCTTAATAAAGCTTATTGATGCTGTCTCATTTAGCAAAGCTCGTGTTTACAGGGATTTACTAGGCACTTAACTGCATGAAAGAGGAAAATATTTGCTTGTAATTTCAATTGCTCTGTATGGCTCTCTGACTCAGTGGCCTCCGAAAGCACACAAATATTTTCCAATAAACAAAGAACTGGTTCAAACTGCTGTCCATTGAAAATGAGAGACTGAACACAAACACATTTGATTCAAAAGCTACTTTACCCCCCAAAATCTGGAACAGGTACAACTTTTTTTTTGTTTTTTTTTAACTCTCATGTGACTAAAATTTTTAGTTAGAATATCTACAAAGGGCAGTGACTCCTTCAGGCCTCAAGGAGTCTCTGACTTAACTAGGGAGTGCAACTGTTAAGCTTGCCATTACATTAATCTCAAAAGCACAACAGCACATGGTCATCATTTTGATCCTTGCTACTAACCACCTTCAGTGACTGAGACCAAACCAGAGATTTCTTGCATGCAAACATCTTTCAAACTGAACCCATGCGTTATCAGCAAGTAACTTTCCTATGTAGGTCAAATTTATGTACATGTGCACCCACATGAACAGGACCCAAAGAACTTCCAACACCAGAAAACAACCGGAAATCACAAAACCAAGCAATAACTAAATAACTGAGCCACTGCATCACATTAGTGACTAGGCTGAATAGGCAAAAACCTCGTCAAAGAAACTGGGCCAGTCTGCATTGAGAAAAAGGTGTTCATTAGGGTTAAGGCTCCGTGTTTCTTTGTCAACCGCGGCAGTTTACCCAACAACTGCTGTTTGTTTTAGTTTTTCAGGTTGTCAGAAAGGCTGCTAGAATGTTGTCAGCTGGGATAATTTCTCATATTTATTATGGAAATAATTTTCTATTTGTTCTTGCTTTGTTGCCAGTTCTTTACATCTCCCTTCTGACTACAGAACAGCCAAGGCATCAACCAAAATGTCAAATTATTTGTAGTCTGGCATACTGAATTGTGCTTCCTCATCAAACCCAAGAGTTCTGTTTGAACTGGTATTTACTGATATTCATACTGAACAGTATCTTGTTCTCTACTCCCTCTATTTTTGCATGTTCACCTCTCAATATACCTTGAAACTTTCATTTAAAGCCACAGGAACTAGTCTAAAAAGAGACTCTGAAAGTCAGGCTCCATCACTTTTCCAAGAGAATCCCCCTTAATAATTTGGGGCGACAGAGAGGAAGGTCATGCCTGTTCAAGTTTTTAGAATAATAATTTATTTTTAAGGTCTATCAGACCTAAATAAAAAATCATTGCTCACAGGTTTTACCCTTTTTCTCCAATCCTCCTCCCCATCCACCATGTACTTAACTGACAGCTGGACCTTCAAAGGCCATATTTTGCTGTCAGTGTACAGTTCCTCTACATGAAATATCCACAACAATTGATAGAATAAGCTGTTACCATTAATCATATCAGTGTGTTTAAACAAAAATCAGATTCAGAGAAGTTCTTCATAATTTGGAACTCTGGGAACAAAAAACTACAAACAAAACAATTACTAACACTATTGTTTACAGGATATTTAGCAAGCCATCAACACTGGCAGGAGTGCCTGCTGAGCTGACTCTGGTGTCCCTTAGGAATGGATTTCTGTATCTGTTTGCTCTTAACACCACAGGGCATCTGTCCAAAACTGTTTACTAGGAAGAGTGTGCACATTTTTGCTTCTCTAAGAAGTGAAAAATCCTGTCTGCGCCAAAAGTTTCCTTCCTGAACTATTTCTATCAGTTGGGTTAATTTCTACTTATTTATTGGTTTATTTCTAACAGAGGAATTTGAAACTTTGTTACAAACTTGCTCATCACATAACTGAAGTAAGCAGCATCTTTATTCTCCCAAATGTTCAAAAAGAAACAGGTCTCTAAATCAAATGGCTAAAAAGTTGCTCCTTAATTTTTTTTAAAGGAATTTTCTGGGTCCAATGAAAAACCAATATTTTTTCCTCCCTTTTCTTTTCTTCTTTTTTTTTNTGAGAAGACAGAATTTCCTCCTCCAAATGGAAAAATTTCAAAACTCTCTGCAGCAACAACATCTTAAATCTGGATGGAGAGAGATCTTATTTCTCTGGAAATACTTTTCTCAGAGGATGAGATGTTCAGAACAAAATGAGAAATTATATTGAGAAAGAAAACAGTGGAGTTCTACATGCAGCTTCCCACTTATTTCCATTTAAAACAAAGAAGAAAAGTTGCTTTTGTACAGCGGCCCTTTCTGTTGAGAAACACTACTTAGAGAAACAGAATCAGCTTCCCACCAGGCAACATACATTGAACAATTTCAATACAGAGAGCACAAGAGAGGCTCAAATATGATCTGCTTGCTGAGTGATGCACTTGTCCCTGCTCAGAATTTCTTTATGTCCAGTTTCTTCCCATAACTGCTGGTTTTTCAGACAGCACCATTTCCTGGGAAGGAGAATGGCAGTAGGAGACTGCAGGGACACTCCTTTGGATACCAGGAGTGGTATCAGCTCCCACCAAGAGAACACAGCCTTGTGTTCACATCCACTTCTCACAGGAAAACCAGTACCAGAAACATTTAAACCTCTTCTTGAGTTGCCACATTATTATTCTTAAGCCACTCCTAGAACTTCAGAATCCGCAAATTTTTCTTTATAAAAATGTACTGATGAGCATATTAATATAAGATTTTTTGCATCATCTTTGGCATGATGTTGAGATTGCATCTCACACAGCCTTGAGAGAAGACTGATACATGGAGCATAAGGCTGGCAAAACCCAAGGGTTTCACATATTGACTTCTGGGTTTACAGGACTGTCACCATTAGGAAAACACATTCAGTTATTTAGCATTTGCCCCTTTCAGAGATTATAACATACTGATTGCTTTACCATGGAATTATGAATCATATAAAGCTGTGCTACATTCTGGAAAGTCCTTGATCTCATCTGGGCCCAGATCACACACTTGACTCCTACTGTCAGATAAGCAAAAAAAAAAAAAACAAAACCCAAAAAAAAAAAAAGCTTCTTTCACAGCATTGCAAATGTCATTCTTTTATTTTGAAGCTTGTGATCAGCCTCCATCTTGTGATTATCAGCAAATTCCAGCTTCCACTTAAAAAAGTCACTGTCTAATTTCAGTGTCCTTAGAGAACTACATAATCCCATGGTACCCTTAAACCCCAAATGGTTCGAAGACTAAGCCATAGGATGCTCATTTAACTCTTTTTGGAGAAAAACACTTCATTTCAATGCACTTTAGTGTTAAAATCCTCTATTATTTCTTTTTCTTCCTTGTGGAAAAAATATCTCCACCAAAAATAAAATTGATGTTAGTAAACATGTTTTGAAATATTGAAAGCACCTCTGGATTCCAAAAGCTAATTTCAATTTTTTCTTACAGTTCCTCCATAGTTTTTCATTAATCAGTGTTCTGATAGTCAAGCCAGCAATATTTAAGGAGGATTTAGAACATTTAAAATTTTAACTATTGCTCTCCCATATAAAAGATTGATGTGCTTTCAGTTTTGCAACACTCACTGTATAAAAGCTGAGTTTTTTGTAACTGAATTACAAACATATCTTAAGATCTTGTAGTACCTAGGAACCATAGATTTTAGAAAATACCTTGCTCTTTTGTGAGAAAAACAGCCTAAGATTAAAAAAAATAAAAAGTCGACTAATGTGTCAAATAACATTTATTTCCTCTCCTTTTCAGATGCTTTGAACTGAAATCATTATTGTAAACTACACTTACACTTATTGGAATAGACTTACTCTTAATCGAGCAAATCTATCACTGTGGATTTTACTGAGCAGGAGTGGCAGGAGAAGCCATGAACAGCATAACAATTGGGCTGCTTCTGCTTTGAGATCACATAGACTCAGAAATAATATTTTCACTTATTCCCATGGTTTTGAAGATCCAATATTCCTCTAGAGAATAACTAAAAAAAAAATCTGACTTTTTGATTCTTTGCATGATTCATCCTTATTTATCTTAATACAATTTTCTCTACAGCAGTTCAGCAAAAGGGACTAGAGTCTTACACTTACCATATGTTCCAAATTATCACTGTTTGAAGCTTAAGTGGCAGAAAGGATGAAATTAATTCCTCTTTCCCTTTAAAAAAACACAAACTGACAGAAATAAGAGAATTTACTCCATCTGCTTCCAGTCTCGAGTCCACCTTGTAAAGTTCAGTACTTCAGATTCAGTTTGATACCAAAAGTGAAACATGAGAATAATAAAGGCATGAAAATCTTCAGAACAGTGAACTTTTTTTTTTTAACTGTATTGTGCTAAATTCGACTGGGGAAAAAACTCAAGTCCTGAACAGGTCCAGATAAAGCGAGAATTCCAGGCCTGATAAAAATACAGACATGAAACAAATTTTATTTCAGACATTTATTTATTTCCAGACATTGGCAACAAATAGTCTGGTCTTCAAACTAGTTCAGTGAATGGCTTAATCAAATGTTGTACAAAACTGTCAGGTTTATACTGCACAGATCTGTTGAATAGTTTTTTATTTACAGCAGTAGTTTGTATGCAGCTATGCCCTGACATTCTTTCTAGAGTGCTTTTGCAAGCCTCTCCCTTGCAGAAATTCCTCCTCTACCTTAAAAGCAATAAAGGGCAGATTGTTACCAGAAAGCAAAGAGTGCTCCAACCAGCTGAAAACACAGAGGGGAAGTAAATATGTGATTACGCAAATTACAATCTGGCCAGGGGTCTGGGATCAGGATAGAGCTCCAAATCTCCAGCTCTGTATCTGCTGATCTCATCATTGCAATTTCTCCCACCTCCCTTAAGGTCTTGCATTTAAACAAAA